>APFE031564413.1:13421-91293 GCA_000404065.3 Pinus taeda
TATTATTATTATTAAGTTAAATTAGATTGAATCAAACTATAATTAATTTTTTGTTGATGATAATGATGATAGTTAATTATGTATATTGTTAATAAAATCAGATTAAAAATAAAAATAAAAATGGGCAATTAAGAAGAGAGTGTGGGAACCAGTTCCTGCGCAATTTCCAACCTTCGTCCCTATTGAGATTGATGACATGTTTCTCAATCTCAATGGCTTCTCTTAGCTTCTTGTGATGGAAGATCAACTCTTGTGATAACACGGGAATCCTCAATGCAAACATGGTGTTTAGATTTCTCCGCATGTTAAACTAAAGCTGAGGAAAGGGAATGATTGTGTTTAGTGTTTGTGGCGTGCTCTTGGATTCTTTGGCTAATAGAGCGACCAATTTCCCCAATCTAATTAAATAATAATTTTATTTAATATTATTGTTCTAATATCTAATGTCTAACGACTAACTCATATCAACTAACTCCTAATAGCTAAGTATTAATTCTAATGTTATTTAATTTAATACCTAAATAATAAAAAATTCTTCTTCTTATAACTAATTCTTAAAAGCTAATTTTTCAACGGCTAACTTTGGACTTAGATACATCTTTGTTATTTAAACTTACCTTTGTCCTGAGGATGAACCACATCAGATGATTTGAAACATCAACCATATCCCAATAATGTGATTAATAAAAAACAACTTCATCTTCAATATGGATCACAAAAGTCTAATATCTAGCACAAATATAATTAATAAAAAATACAAAAAATAAACACAAAAATTGTAATGAAATAAAATATATATTAAAAAGAAATTAAAATAAAAATACATGATATTAAAAAAACCATTAATTAAAAAACACTTAAAAACTTACCCAAAAAAACATATATATATATTAAAACTTTGTTTCGAGTTAGACCCCCGCCTCACTGCCCAAGGACCCCGCAGGTGGTGGCTCATCGTTTCCCGGGGTGGAACCCCGTGACCCTTGGGTGGCAGGCGCGGCGGCGGACTCACTTGACACTTTTGATTATTATATGTGTTTTTAAATTATTATTTATTATGATTTAAGTATTTTTTAATTTGTATTTTAATTATGGAATTTGTTCTTTTTGGTTAAATTTTAAATTTTTTGAGATATTTTTTTTTTAATATTCTATTTTCTAAGTTAATTTTGGTTTTTTTTTGGTCAAGTTGTTGATCTTCCATGGCTTAATTTGTGGCTTGAGAAACTGTGATGTAGAGACATCTAATCCATCAAAGTCACTTAGGGATTGCACCCAGCCTAAGCCACACCAGCGCTAAGCTGACTGGGTTTTTTAGCATGTCTGGTCCCCCTAGCACAGACACAACCAACCCTGTGAGATTTGACTAACGAGGCTCATCCTCCACTGATTGCACTAATGGGGCTTGACATTTTTTACATTTTTTATGCTTGAATTATTTTTTTGTGTGTTTTTTATATAATTTTTATGTTTGATCTTTTACTTTTTGGGTCATTTTTATTTGTTTTTAATTTTTTATGTTTTGATATATTTTTTTAATTTTTTTAATTTTTTGTCATTATTTTTTTAAAGCCATTTATTTATTTATTTTTGTTTTAGTTTTAGTTTTAATTTTGTTTAGTTTTATATTTTTTCATTTTTATTTATTTATCTATTATTTATTATTTGTTTAATTTTATGTTTTTTTTGTAAGGTCGTGTCGGTCTTTGACTAGCAACCTGTGTAATCGATCAAGTCCACCCTCACAGTGTGTCAATTTCATAGTTGATTTTTAAGTTTTCATTGCAATGGGTCAAGTTTGCCTCTAGTGTGCCAATTTGATGGTTGATTTTTAAAAATGTGTTGTAATGTGTCAAGTTGTCTTAGACTAAGATTTTAAAATAGTTATACTTTTAACATCTAAAAAATAAATTACTTCTCCTATAATGATTTTTTCTTTGAAGTGTTCATTTTTTAAGTTTTTCTTAGTCATAATTTTTTCATAACTCCATGGTTGAAATATGTCAAAAATTTAAGGTCTTTTTGTAGTCATATATTTTGTTTTAATCCCGTGGTTGAAAATTTGTCAAAATTTTAAGGTTTTCATGAGTCGTGATATTTTTTCTTTAATGATATGGTTGAAAACAATTATAATTTTAGGGTTTTTTAGAGTTACATTATTTTATCTTTAACACCATAGCTGAAAATTGTTGGAATTTTAAGGTTTTTAGGAGCCATAATATTTTAACGCCATAACTAAAAATTGTTGAAAAATGAAGGTTTTTCAGAGATGTGATATTTTATCTTTAATGTCATGCCTAAATATTGTTGGAATTTTATTATTTTTTGGAGTCATAATATTTTATCTTTAACATCATTGCTAAAAAAATGTTGTAATTTTACCAAAAAAATAAAAAAAATTGTTGTTCAACGTTTTTCATTTTCAGGGTTTTTTTCATGTTTTTTGCACATATAAATTTGATTTTTTCTTACATTTTTCAAAAAAAATGAAAATTTACTTACCTAAAAACAAACGACGTTCCAACATCTAACACTCTTTTGTTTTCGAACTGTATTTTCATGTTTTTTGGGAGGCTTTGGCTAGAATTCTCATTTTGAGGTCACGGCTCTCATTTGATCGGTAACTTTGTTGAGCTTCAACTGATATGATATGATATTGTTAGACACTCGGGCACAAAATCCTAGGAGCATGGTTGAAATGAACAATTCTTTTGATCATATTCCAAAGTAGGTAGCAGGGAAGTCTTCTAGTTCAAAAGGAGTGGTTACAATAATGGGTAACATGGTGGTGTTAGAGATAGGTCTAGGTGTGAAAGGTTCTTCTAGAAGCAACTCCCTTGTTAAGAGGGAGTGTTGAGTTTTGTAACTTGGAAGGTACTTCTAGTCTTGTGTCTTGACTAGGACCTTGATTTGTCTCTTTAGTAACTACCATACGACATGCAAAGTGTGCAAATGAATTACACACATGTTGATATGTTGTACATGACATGCATGAGATGTGCATGTACAACAAGCTAAATTTATGACTTGTACTTGAGTTAAAGTAGAGAAAGCTAAAAGTACGATAGTTAATTAAAGTAAAGTTACTTATATTCAGTTAACTTGACGAGTTAATTTTGGTCATCAATCTAGCCTAGGAAAATTATAAATTGAGCCAAAGTGTTGAGGCTAAGACCCAAGAGTAGCACAAGGTTGAGAGAGGCTTTTCAATGACTGCGTGCTGGGTCCGAGAGAATGCAGTGAGGTTGGTGATCAACTTTATAGTTTTTATTTTCTCAGTTGGGCCATTATCCCTGGTGCAAGAGCCCAAGTAAGTTCCATGATTAATTTATTAATAAAGAATTGTTAATTGGTCAAAAATCTGTTTATGCGGATGTTATTTAGATCGACCTTTCTTTTCTTCGTCCGCTATATTTTTTGTGTTAGGAATCTCACTATGTATTTGTTCCATTAATAATTGTTGGGAACCAAATACCAGGTGTTGGGTTTGAAAAGTCAAACAATGCTCAAAGCAATACCTTTTGTGCACGCCAAATGTGTTGGTCTCAAAACATGAAGAGTCCCTCCTTTGACAAGTTATCCTAGAGATCTTGGACCCTATATTGGCCCTGACACAGCATACGATGATCCAAGCCTCCTCTTGTTTGTTATGTTGCTCCCTTCATCCAAATTCGATTTGAGTAAATGAATTTGATACCCTTTTGCTCAGCTCAACCAAGGAAGAAAAATCTAGGCCAAGCCAAGAGGCAATGACCAGAGAGCAACACCAGAGTGTGCAAACCCTTGCATCGATCGTGCATTCCATTTTCATCGCAGCAGGGCATTCCCATTTTTCCAGCCACGACCTTTGTCTTTGCCTGCTCTCTCTCCTCGCCCCCCTCGTGCTCCCCCCCGCCTTGAGGACAAATGCACAACCCAACATATACTTATTTTGTTCACGGAAGATAAAAATAGTAGAGAAATATTGTCCACAATCAAGAGAAATTTGGGAGGCTTACACCACTCCATGGCGTATACTCAGAGTAGGAAGCGAAGCCATTGAAATTGGCATCGGCAAAAGGAAGAAAACTAGTTTGTAGGATAAACCTAGATGCCATCACGCCTTCAAAAACAGAATATAAATATGATTTTATAATTAATAATAATGACAATAATTTAAAGTAAAGTTATAATTTATTTAATGTCTACTATTTTTTTAAACAATGTGAAATGTATTACGTGGAAAGCAATTTTATATCTACCAATATAGATCCATGTTAACCCCTAAACTATCAGGCTTCAAGATGGATCAAACCTTTAAAGGTGCAAACCTCTTTTAGACTATAAAACTTGAAAGGTTTGCACCTGGAGAGATTTTATCCTTATCGATGGTTGATTGATTCACAGTTAACATGAATCTATGTTGGTGTTATGCGTGTGAGAGAAGAGGGAGAGAGAGAACTCAATTCAAAACATGGTAGACATCTTCTTCATCTTGAATGCATTCACTTAATAAAATGTTTTAACCATAATTTGCTTTATTATATATATATATATATATATATAATAGATTTTTTTGTTATTAATAATTTTGTTTCAATGTTGTCAAAGAATCTTCACTTAAGTGGTTTGTTGAATGATTTGTATCTCCACCTCTGTGAGTTCAAGTCTCCAAAAATATGTTATCACTGACTCGTTTGTGGCATTTATAAAATAATTGTATTAGGTGTAATAGTGACCAACTTGAAGAACTATTTGCACCTGGAGAGATTTCCCCTTTATGGATGATTGGTCGATCCGGAGTTAACATGAATCTATGTTGGTGTTGTGTGTGTGTGAGAAGAGAGAGAGAGAGAGAGAGAACTCAATACAAAAAAGGTAGACATCTCCTTCATCTTCAAGGCACTCAATAAAATATTTTAACCATAATTTTATTTTTTCATTTTCTTTATATAATATATATAATATATCCCCTCTCTATATATAGAGATAGATATTTACATTGATTTTTTTTGTTATTGATATTTTTGTTTCAATGTTGTCAAAGGATCTTCACTCAAGTGGTTTGTTGAACTATTTGTTTATCTAGTTGCGTGAGTTCAAGTCTCCAGAGATATGTTGTAACTTATCCATTTGTGGCATTTATGAAATAATTATATTAAGTGTAATAGTGACGTGTAATAGTAACAGTGGATACTTTGATATTTCAAAGTTACTAATTCTCCAAAAATTCACGTTTTGATTTAAAAAAAAAAAAAAATAATAATTAAATGTTGCATGTCAACTCCATACTAAGCATTTAAAAATTTACAAATCTCTCATATAGCTTGAATTAGAAAACATTTATCAATAAAAGGGATAAGAAATCTCTCTCTCTCTCTCTCTCTCTATATATATATATATATGATAATTTCATTTATAACCTAGACTGATTTTTTTGTTATACTTTTAAATGCTAGCGCTATTATTAAATATAAGAATTGAATAAACTATACATCTCCATCACAATCAAAAGTAAAATATAATTAAATTTTTTTAAGTTCAATTAATTTATATCTCTCTATATAAATTTGGCGTTATCTATAGAGGCCACAATTTTGCCCAAAAAAGTCATTTTTCGCTAGAATCCATCCATTTTTTTTCAAAAAATCCAACCATAGGAGTGTTTAAATCGCTTTTTTATGGTGAAAATGGATTCAACACCATCAAAAACCCTTGGGGCACCCAAAACTCTGAAGTTTGACATTTGTAACCCAAATTTCCTAAAATTTATGCCGAATTTTGGCCAAAATCTTACTAGAATTTGTTAATTTTGCAACTTAGAGATAAACTCCCTCCATTGGACAATCTCTCATCCAAAGAATCCCCAAATTACCCTTAAGAGGATTTGATTTGGTTAAGGAAAAATGTATTTTTAAGGTGAAAACCCACAATGTCACAAAAGTTCGAGACAACATAGAAGACAAATTAGCCCTCTTCCATCGCATATAAATACAAATCTAGGGCACGTCACTTTGGATCATCGCATGAAGCATTTCTATCTTCTCTCTATTGGTTCATACATCTAAAATATTGCAAGGTGCTCTTCACACGCGCGAAGGAGTCTCTCTTTTCTAGTGACCGGGTTTTACTTTTGTTTGGGAGACTTCAATCAGCGTTGACCAACTTTGTCTTGGCACCTTTTGACTTGGTTTGACCAAAGTTAGGTTTGTTTGAGGAGGCCGCATTTATTGACACAAAAATCAAGGATTTATGGGCACATTAACTTGCATTGACCACAAGACTTTGATCTGTGTTGACCACAGAGCAATTGAAGCATTGACTGCAGATTCTCTCTTTTCACTAAGTTTTTTGGGACTATTTTGGGCTGACTTTGACCAGCATTGGAGGCTGAATACTTTGACTATTGACCGAGCTCTTGGATGTCAATTGAACCGTTGACTTATGGACTAGTTAGAGCACATTTGACTAATGTTGACTTCGACTTTGACTATTGTCTTCTTATTTGAATATTGGTCGGTTGGATTTGTTAATAGTCAAATGATTGACTGACTCTTGGTTTATGAATTTGGAACAGTGTACTATTTGTTGAACATATTATGACAATCTAATAAGAAGAATTTGAAAGGGCTTTTCCTTGGTCTTTGACCAACCTAATATCTCTTGTTATTGCCCTTGATTGTCTTCTATTGCACATTGCATTTATTGTTCTATCTATAATTGCTATTTATTAAAGATTGAATTCAATGTTAATTGAAGTTAGGAATTGGGCAAAGCGATTGTAACAACGTAAGACAATGGAAAATTAACAAAATTTCCACTATTTTTGGGCAAAATTGTGGTCTTATTAGACTACTCTTATAAATTTGATATAAAATTATGTTACTTAATATGAATATTGAAATATTTTATTTATGACCAACATTAAAATAGGACTACCGTTAAAATAGTTTTTTTTGTTATTAATATGTATTTTTTAAATATCACATATCATCTGAACACAAATTGAATTACACATCTACTTCACACTCAACCATGATATCAATATTATTTTTAGATGCCACATGTAATGAAAGAATTACACAACTAGGTCCGATTAAAAAATATAAACAATTACAATTTTTTTAACTTTCAATTACTTAATCTCTCTATTTAAAGTTGACAAAAAATAAGTGGAAATTAAAGCATTTTATTTATGGCCCACATTGAAAAAGAAGTTGTTATTACTATTTTTGAATTTGTTAATGTAACTTCAATTTATTATTTGTAAATATAACATTACAGAACGTCTCCCTCATACAAGGTTGTATGGTTGTACAGTGCATTTTAACACAATCATAAATTGTTGCCTTTTGGAGGGCCATTTAATTTATATGGCTGTGCTAATGTACCTATGTTATCAAAATACATGGATGGTTACTATGACAACTATGTCAAACATGAAATAAATTAAATCAGGTAGCCAAATGCTCCACCATTAGGTTGAAGAACATTGTATTTCCATCATGTAAACATTTCCTTTAGAAGTATGTTTGCGTTTCCTTGTATATCTGGTTTGATGCTATGTCAGCAATATTCACACATATGGAGACGTATGGTGCAAAATTATCATCTAGGAAGTGGTTAAGCAGATAAGAAAAATAATATGGGCCACAGAAACATTTTAGCACTTCTAACTGTAAATGGTGATTTCTATCTTGGCTTTGGTTTTGTATGCAGATGCACAATATGAATGAAACACACAACCTTAGACTCAGAAATATGGGCAGCAGATACATTTTATCACTTCCACCTGAAAATGGTGATTTCTATCTTAGCTTTGGTTCTGTATCCAAAATGTACAATATGAATGAAGGACACAACTTTAGACTCAGAGTGCAAGTTATGCAGTTTTATACAATAGCGTTCAGGTTAACTATCATACAATCAGATAATAGCCACCTAAAGAGAACTTCCATATAGCAAAACAAAAGCAAACCCTGAAATACTCAACTTTAATTTCTGAGGCAAATTGAAAGACTATAAAACCAAAACCAACATCAAACAACCATGAGGAAGCATCTAGTATGTCTCCAACGAAATCTATAAACTAAAATAGAATAAAGTAGAAAACAGTTCACCCAAAGAACTTCCCCTCCCTAGCACTTTACCTTTACACAAAGCCTGGGAAAAAGGATTATTCTTTGTGAAAAATCAGCCTATTTACTGGGAAGTCTAAGCCCTGCAGCTTTTCCAATTCCCTTACTCGAAAATGTGCCTAAAATATCATATGCAAAGCCCTTACATGCAGTAAAACTAGAGTGTAGCTACATGTTAAATATTTGACGAAGGTATAAAAATCTTGACCCAAGAAGAATGGAAATGGATCTACTGAACTTTCCCTCCCTAAAACTTCACATTTATAAAGCCATGGGAAAAAGGACCATTTTTTTGTGAAAAAACTGACTATTTGCTAGGAAGTCTTAGCCCTGCAGCTTTTCCATTTTCTCTTACTCGAAAATGTGCGTAAGATATCATATGACAAAGCCCTTGCATGTATTAAAAGTTAAAACTAAGAGTGCAGCTACGAAGATTTGGCGAAAGTATACAAATCTTGACTCAGAAAAAATATAAATGGATCTACTGAACTTTTATCTCATCCATTTTTTAGTCATAATGCTCGCAAGAGATCACAAACCATGGTAATAAGTAGAATTGCCTAAAGAAAGAGAAAAGGAAAATGCTTGAATTGCTACTCCAAGAATCCACAATTTTCTCTGTAATAAAAAAAACTCGTAGAGTTTTGACAATTTCTCGTTATTGTAAATAGAGATTTCATGGTAAGAATAACTACAGTTATACAAAACCAACAGAATTTTAAAGGCCACTTCCCATATAGTAAAGATGCTATAGGCTTAAGCTCTTGCAAGAAACTTGACCAAAAACAAAATCCGGGGTCCAAAAGGGAAGAAAGGTCTGACACACAATGTTAGAAATTGTAACTTCCCATGCATTTCGTAATGGTATTTAAAGACAGATTTCTGTTGCCAAAGTACCAGAACAAAATCGTGCAATCAAGAGAAATAATAGATCCATTATGGAGATGGTTAAATGCAAGATGAAAGGTCATCGTCTAAATGATCCATTCTGGATTGAAGCAATTCATATGGCATTGTTTTTGTTAAATTGAAGTCCCACAGAAGCAGTTTGTGGGAAGACACCTTAGGGTCCAGAGATAAATCAGAGATAACAAATTTCAAAGTTTTTGACTGCTATGGTCGGATCAGAATATTCGGAAGAATTATCCTTCTAAGTTTAATAGGATATGGCTTGAAGATGAGACCTTCAACAATATTATCTGGAATACATGGCTATCTTTTGATCCTGTGTTTGGATCTTCCCCGACAGTAACATCGATAGGTAAAATGAGGAGTCTGAGGAAGAAGGTAAAAGAGTGGCAGGCTCTAAAAAAACATTCTAACTGTCTAGAACTTCAAGAGATTAAGAAAGAACTTGAAATCATCGCTAGTAGTATGTCTTCCCATTCCCTATCATGGAATGTTTGATCTCGGCTTTGGGAATTAGAAAAAAAGAAACAGAAGTTACTGTACATTGAAGAAGCTACATGGAGACTTAAAAGTCGGGCCACCTAGTTAAAGGAGGGCGATAAGAATACAATTTTTTTCCATCGCTTTGCGAACAAAAGGCGTGAAACAAATTTTATATGGCAAATCAGGAATGAAGATGGTAGGTTTCTGCACTTGCAAGAGGAGATCTCCAAAGAAGCTGTTAATTTCTTTCAGAAGGCATACAATCGGGACAGTGAGAGTGAGATAAATGATATATTGTGGGGCATCGAACCTTTTCCATGCATGTTTGATGAAGAACAAAATGACCGGTTATTTGCTGGTGTTACGGAGGAAGAATTATTATCTGTTATGAAATCTTTTAAAAAAGATAAATGCCCTGAGCCTGATGGCTGGACTATAGACATTTTCATCCATTTCTTTGAGATGATGAAAAATGACATTTTGGGGATGATTGAAGAATCCAGAATGGGGGGTAAAATTAATCATATCATTTCCTCTACCTATATTGCCCTGATTCCAAAAAAAAGAATCATTTTCTTTTTCAGATTCCAGACCTATATCCCTATGCAATACTATTTACAAAATCATTTCTAAAATTATTGCAGAAAGGATATGTGGCACTCTCTCTAATTATCTGTCTAAAGAACAGCATGGTTTCTTAAATAGCAGAAATATATTGGAGGCAGTGGCGGTTGCACAGGAATGTTTACATTCAATGCATATTAAAAAAATTGGAGCTACCATTCTCAAAATAGATCTCAAAAAAGCCTACGATTGCCTTGACTGGAGCTATCTGAGGTGTCTTCTCATTAAAATTGGGCTAAATACACAATGCACAAATTGGATTATGGCATGCGTGGAGAAGATCAATTACGCCATTCTCATAAATGGAATCCCCACTACATTTTTCACGGCTGCCAGGGGCCTTTGACAAGGTTGCTCCCTTTCACCTCTTCTATTTATTCTTGTAATGGATACTCTCAGCCTTCATTTAAAAAGAGTTGTTTCTATGGGAAATTGTCGACCACTTTCCACTAACAGGGGAAACAACTTCTCGCATAATCTATTCGTAGATGATATATTGCTTTTTGCTATGCTCTGTATACAATCTTGGCAATTTCTACATGAAATTTTAAAATCCTTTCAAAGGGCGACTGGCTTGTGTATTAATGAAGGCAAATCATCTTTTTACTATGGAGAGGTAAATATGGAAGATATGGATTATATTTCTCAACTCTTTAAGATACAAGCAATATCAATCAAAGAAGGAATGAAATACTTGGGCTATCATTTGAAGCCTTTGGGTTACTCCACATCTGACTGGTCTTGGATCCTCAATAAATTTTACAAAAGGATATCAAGTTGGGAATTCAAATGCCTTTCTTTGGCTAGTAGGACGGTTCTCACTCAATTAGTGCTTGCACAAATTATTGTCTATTGGGCACACCTTTTTTACATTCCTTTGAGCATCATTAAAAAATTAAATAGTTTAATGGCTATCTTCATATGGGGGGTTGTAAGGAGAAAAGAAAATTCCATCTTACCAAATTTACAAACATTTCCCTCCCTAAAAAGATGGGGGTTTGGGGCATTATGAATCTTCGCCATTTCGGATTGGCCCTTTTATGTAAATCTCTATGGAGAGCGGTTATAGGAGATTGCCTATGGAGCTATGCTATTAGGATGAAATATCTGGATAATAGAGATTTTGCATATTGGTACAGGAACAGATCTTTGGGTCCCTCACATGGTTTGGCAATATGGCGAAACTCGCAAAAGGCTCTACATTTTTTTTTCAAGAATCTGGTCTGGAAATTTCAAACTAGCAACAACATTCTCATCGGCCTTGACTCTATCATGGATGTAGAGGTGGGTTTACCTATCCCACATCAACTTCTATTGTTCCTACAGCAAAAAGGGATATTTTTCTGGGCACAGGTAATTCAAGAATCACAAGGCACAATACCTAGATGGGAATCTGCTATTGAGCTGGGTCTCAATGATCAAATCGCTGCCCAATGGGATAACGCTATCTGGGATATGAAGAATGGTGGGATAATCAGAACAGAGGATAATGACAGCATAGTTTGCGGGATATGAGAGTTAGGACAAAAGTTTTGGTCAGAGATATATATCTCTCCTTAATTGAAAAACAACTTGATAATTCCCGGAAAATATTTCCAAATACTTTCTGGAAATCTAGATGCCAGTTAAAAATTATACTTTTCTCGTGGCTTGTATTTCATAATAAAAACCTTACATGGACTAATTTACAAAAAAGGAATTGGCACGGCCCAGCGATCTGCGTGATTTGTCTATCTGAGACAGAGGACAACATGCACTTATTTCTTTACTACCCCCTCACACTGGACCTTTGGAAGAAGCTGGCTTCACACTTTGGTTTTCCAGCCATAACATATTCATCCATTATGGATGCATATGAATGGTGGAGTGTCCCGAAAATTATCTGGTGGCCTATTCCCCTTCTTATGTGCTGGTTTGTTTCGAAATGGCGGAACAGAAAGATTTTTCAAAACAACAAAGAGGATTTCAAGCATATATATGACAAAATTATCCCCTATTATCTCTCTATCCTCCCATATATTCCCCAACAAATGAAGGTACAAGTAAATGCAGATGCCCTTCCTCAATACATTTACCTGTGAGCTCACTTTGATGGAGCTGTGAAAGACGGACTATGTGCATGCGGAATTTTCATCAGCATTGTAAAAGACCAACATTATTCAATCTTCTGGAATGGTGGCCCAAGGACTAGCAACAAAGCTGAGGCCATGGCTCTACATGGTCTCCTCACCTTTTGCTCTTTTCTGAACACTGGCCCAATTCAAATTTTCGGGGACTCCAAAATTATCATTGAGCATGTGACCGGAAAACAGTTGATAAAAAATGACAATCTATTTGGTTGGTTGCGTAGGATTTCATCTATATGGAAGTCTTCACTTTTTCCCATTTCACATATTAAGCGTTCACAGAATATGATGGTTGACGAGCTATCAAAGAAGGGCATGCAGACACAATGCGGTGTTTGGCATCTGAGCATCACTGTGGAATCCAACAAGTTCCAAATTCATCCATTCTCCATGTTGGGTATATAGAAATCTTATCTATCCTGGTATGTATCATGATCCCGATTTTTAATCACCGTCATATGCACAGGTATTATGATTTTGGCTCCTTATTTCTCTGTATTAGAATCTAAAATATCTATCAGTCAACATACTAGATCTATCAGCATATGCAGTCATGAGTCTGTAGATGAATATGGTCCCAAATTGTATTTTGTTTGGATATATTGTCAATATCTCCATACTGTACATGATGAATTATCATAATATGAAAATATGCAGCTTTTTCTTCTGAAAAAAAAAACATAAATTGGAAGACAAAAATAAGAAATATATATTTATTGGATATAACAGTAAATTAAATGCACACAAGTTATATGTTTGAGTGATAGGAAAGTTGTTTCAGTAGAGATGCAATTTTTTGATGAGAACCCGACATGTGCAAACATCTAAATGTACAGGAGAAGTTTTGGATATCAACAATGAAGAGCTTGAACTCAAAACTCCAGTCACATGTAGAAGAAGAAGTGGAGAAAGAAAATTTAGAGTTGGAGTTAAAAGGATAAGATAGAATTCCGTCAAATAGTTTTCAAAAAAAATTCTTCAGAAGAAGCTTTTTAGACACCTAATACAGAAAATAAACTTTGGAATGTGAGATATGGTCATCAACTATTTTTGTTTGAAGCTGCTTCACAAACATAAATTAATAAATGATAACAATGAAACAAAGCAACATAGTTGCTTGGCTTAATCCATAGTGATTTTCGTGGTCCCATAAGAACCCAATCCATAGAAAGAGCTAAATACTTTCAACATTTATTGATGATCTTTGACAAAAATATGGGTATATTTTTTGAAGAATAAATGTGATATCTTTGTAACTTTTAAGAAATTCAAGAATATAGTTGAAAATGGAAGAGGTCAACATATTAAAGTGTTCAGGGGTGACAGAGGAGGTGGGCATGAATTCCATGCACTTCATGATTTTTTCTATCATAATGGTATTAAAAGATAGAGTTATGTTACGTTACCAAAACATCCAACAAAATGGTTTGTCAGAATAGAATAATTGATCCATTATGGAGACGACCCGATTCATGGTGAAAGGGTATCATTTCAGTGATCAGTTTTAAGCTAAAAAAAATTAAAACAGTATTTTGTTAAAACAAAGTCCCACAAAAGAAGTTCATGGTAAGTCCCCTTACGGAGCTTGGTCAGGAAAGAAACCAAATGTAAGAAAATTCAAAGTCTTTGGTTGTTTGGCATATGGACATGTTCTAAACAAAAATATACATAAACTGAAGTCAAGTAGGAATTATTAGATATTGTATTAAATTGAATGCACACAAATTATATGATCTAACAAATAGGAAGGTTGTTACAAGTAGGTAGGCGATCTTTTATGAGAAACCTCAACATCTTCAAACATTACAATGGAAAGGTGAAGTTTTGTAGATTGACAACAAGAAACTTAAACTCAACTCCAATCAGATATAGAAGACAGAGAAGAGAAGAGGACAGAGAAAAAGGAGAAAGAAAAGTTGAGTTGAGTTAGAAGGACAAGATAGTAGTCATAGTTCTCAAAACAGCACTAAACAAGGATAAGTTCGAGAAATCTCAATAAATGTTAGGAATCCCAGAAAATGAAATGAACACTAATAGCAGGTGTTAGGCATTGTAATGTTTATTGTATCTGAGTAATAGATGTTATGTGTAAGAGAACTTTTGTAATGCCGTAAGGTGAGGAATAAATAGCATGTAATAAATAACACTTAAGCTAATGTATTAAGTAAACTAGGTTGTTTCTAAGGAGAATAATGGAACTTGCTAGATATATATACAAAAACATTCTATGTGATTTTGAAGCATATTGATATAATGCATCTCCCTTTCCATCTCACACTTGTCTCTTTACATATTTAACAACAATATCTTGATCACTATACCTGGTACCATATACCCATTTAGCAAAACCCCAGTCATGTAACTGCATTCAATATATATAAAATGCATTCCATAAATTAGAAAGTCGTATTAAAATCCCAAGTATGATAAATTCCACTTGTCATCATAATTGTAAAGTAGGGAAAAAGGTTTGATAACCGATCAGTAATTTATCTTTACAGAAAGCCCAGGGAAAATGGAGTATTATGTGAGAAAGCTCCTGCAAGTATAAAAACTGTAGGGTGCAGATACATGTTAAAGCTTTGTGAATGTATATAAATATTGACCCAGAAGAAATGGAAATGGACACGTTACACTTTATCTCATCCATCTTTGAGTTACAATACTCGCAAGGGATCCCGAACCTGGTAACTACTCTTTTGACTAAAATATTCTTTGTCAATGAAACTTGATGAAAGGACCATTCACTCCTATGACATTCATCCTATAACCGAACGCACGAAAAGAACTCTTAAACGGGTTGCATTGATTCACTCATCTCGCCCAGCATCATAGTCAACCATCACCTCATTATGTGACCTTATAACAAGGAAACCTGGGCATGTAGAGATCTCTAGGTGATAGAACTGCCTTTTTCCAGTGAATCCTGATGAGAAACTGCCTTTGATATCAGACAACTAGAAATCCTGGTAAGCTGGATCCAATCGGTGTTTGAGAATTTGATTCAGTAACGATTCATGACTCCAAACACAAGAATAATGCCCTTACTATGAATGCACAAATTAAGGATAACGCTAAGCCTTAGCCCTTTGCATCATTACAGTCCTGATTCCATGATATATCAATATCATGACTAGATATTCAATAAATAAATTTACAAAAAATATATTACCAAAAGAAAGAAAAAACTTGCTTTCAATGACTTCCTTAAAAGAGAGGTAAGGCTGTCTGGTTTTGCAATCAAAAAATGCTGCCTCTGTTGTAACTATAACGAAGAGAAGCAAGTTAATTTGATCTTGCTAGGTAATCGTGGCCACAGATTGCGCACATAACATTATCACAAACATATGACCTTCTTCTCTGCTATTATAGCTATATGAAAAAGTGCAAAAAGATGAGTTGGACGGAGCCTCTTGTTTCAAATATGCATATGCATAAGCAGATATTGTTTCTTTCTCCTGTTCGGTCACAAAGATATTGTAAGTTTGATTCTCTGCCACCCGGTATGGTATATTTATAATCAACCATTGACATCAGAAGTATAACAAGCTCCTGGCATGCCTGCTGCAATGATCCCAACGGCTTTGATCTTGGAACGTCCAAATGAGGAAGATACCCTTCATGGCACATACTCTAGCATACTCAAAACACCCATAGGCACCAAAATCCTAACTGCAATTACACCAAACCACTTAATGAAAGCAAACCCAAGTTACTCCAAACCTTTCGACACATCTCCTCTCCATATAACCTTATATCAGAGCAAAACATAGAGAGGTTATGGCGGATACAGCAGCTGGCATTGCAACTGCTGAAGTGCACATTCAATGCCCATGATTTGTTACCAGGAGGAATAAAGAAGAACGAAACCCTAGATCTCTGAGAGGATTGCGAACCTAATTGACAAAAAAGAAGGGATCTTATGCGGCCGGACCATATAAGCCATTCCAGCGGCCTTGTAATTCCGGGGGACTTTGATCGTATTTGTTAACTAAACTGAGCATCTGCTTTCTCTTTATCAGAAGAAATACAAGCAATGCCACTTGAAGCAAGCTGACTATTACCACGAACAGGTACCCCACTGTCCTGCCGTAATTCAGATTTCTCTTATTGCCGTTTAGCTTAGGATGATTGAATCTGGGACCTTTTATAGAGATAGGGAGACGATGGGGCTGAGGAAGAGGAGGGTTCTTACTAGGAGTTTCGCTGCCAGATTCTGGCGCCGGCGCTGGCGCTGGTACTGGTGCTGGTGTTGGTGCTGGTGCTGGTGCTGGTGCATACGCTGGCGACGGAAAACTGGAACCACTTGTGTTGGCTTCCACAGATTTGGCCGGAAAAAGGATCGCTGGAATTACCTCGAAATATCGTGCACCGCCTGCTGTTTCTCTGGATTCCAACCCTGGATGTCCTGCCAATGCGAAGAAACCTTCCAGAGTACACGCTGTCCAGAGCACAAAAAAGCCCGTGAGCCGGATGAAATTTACCGTCGTGCTCATGACCTTCTTCCTTCTTCCCATTCTGCTCATTTGAATGTGAGAAATTTAATGAAAAGAGGGTTCCCAGCGGATCTGACAACAACCGTCAAAATAGGAGGAGGTTGGTTCAGCACAATACCAAAGTTCCGGAGGCGGAGGGCTATGATGGCCTAATTATTCATCTTGCTGTTTCCATTCCCATGAACATTGTCGCCCTGAATTAGAAGCAGCATAACCTACAGGGTGGATGGAGATTGGAATTCAATTCTCACACACAACAACCAACCAAGCAACGTCTCGTCCCTGCTGTAATGGAGAACGGATCCGACGGCTTCGCATCCGCCACGTCTAAAGAGAGGATTAAGCGACCTGACCAACACGTTCTATCTGGTGTACGATGACCTGGATCCACCACAATTTGCTCCTCACGCCTTCCATGACCCCCTTCCCACTTCAGTAAGCTCACCCTCGCCCTCTGGCTGGAATGCGTTTCGAAACTCCTTGAGCAGATTCTTCAAATCCTTGCACTCCGCCTCCACAACACGGCCGCCTACATAGTTTGCTTGCTTGGTCCCTTCCCTGCCCTTCATAATAGAGTACCACAACACAGCAACAATCGTACACAACAATTGCAGAGACAAATATGAATAAACATTTCTTAGATTTTAACTCTTTGTCATGTGATTTACGCTGAAGCTCTTCTTATAAATATGACTAATCACAGAAGCCTCAATTCTACAATTTCTTAGATTTTAACCCTTTTTTTTAAATGCATTATGATGATTTTGAATTTTAAATAATCTAAACCATTTGAAAATTCGAAAATCTTATCAATTTCAATTAATTATTTAAAAAAAATAGTTAACATCGTAGAAGTAGCTTATAAATTCATCAATTTCAATTAATTATTTTAAAAAATAGTTAACATTGTAGAAGTAGCTTATAAATTCATAAAAAGTAGGTTGGGAGTAAATTATCTAGAGGGGATTTGAATTTGGATAAAAGAATTATCTACCTAAAGTGGATGTTATCACTAGATTTCTGCAAACCTTGTCAAGTTTGGATGTCTTTTTGGATAGTTTAATTCCCCCAAAGTGGCTTCCATCTTCAACCCCTCCCTAGGAGGTTTGAACTTGAGACCTGGTAGGGACCAAACCCCACTGGTGTACACCTCATTGGTATTTTATAATAACAATAATTTGAAATATTTATTTTTCCATTTTAATAACTAAAAACATATTTTCATGTATTGAGTGCTTGATGGACATGTTAGACACTCTGCACAAGTGCATCATTGTTATATGTTACTTACCACACATTGGACAATTGATGATACAAGTTGTGCGAGCTTAGTGGGGGAAGTTAATGGTAAGGATATGCCTAAGCTAGAATTTTACTGTTAGAGCAGTATTAACATGATATTGTTAGCTTAAGCTAAAATCATGTCTAACACTAGTGTAATAAGCATTACATGAATGTGGTTTGTCTTATGGATTCAACTCCCTGTGTCTCACAACAGATCGAGAATAAAATTAATCTCACAATTGGAAAACATGATTAAGTGCAACAACTCTGTCTCTTGACATCGATTTATTCTAGTTGATCCCAATATCATTGTGTTGTTAATTCTATTTATGTGCATGGCTTCTCACACATCTCGTTGAGGGAAGGCCCCTAATTGTTGAACCAAGGTGAAGAGTGATGCCACCGCTACAATTGCTACTTTTAAGAATTTAACTCCGTTTGTCATTCAAAAACCTATCAAGGACATTGAAGAGGATGTCAAGGTATATAAATCTTATAGTGATGATGAGGAGGTCCATCATTTAGCAAAGGAATTCATCCCTGACTTAGGCATTGGTCATACACGGGACACCAAATTCTTCTTAATAGTGGAATTCTATTAACACATCAAAGCCTTTGTTGCACGTGTATAATATCCTTTTTTTTCTCCTTAGAAAAATTGAAATTGAAAATTTTAAAACTATGGATGGATACTTTTTTTTTTGTGATACTAATCACCGTGAGGTAGATATACCATGGTGTTATAAATACTACAAATACTTAACTTGTGCAATTAATAAAATGATGATGACCAAGACCGACATACATGAGCGTATATAGTGTCTATTATACCACAAGTGGGGAAAGGTAAGGGGGTCTAAGGGATTTCTTTCTTGTTCCTTCTAATGATCATACCTTATCACCTTCACCTTATTTAAGCTACGAGTAGAGGAGAAAACCAATTCCTAGAGTGAAGTCATCACTCCTATACTTTAGGAAGGTGCCTCCCTACATTATTGGAACGAGAAGAAGTAGTTGGTGGGGAGGGGGACGAGGGAGAAGGGACGGTGAGGTGGGACTTCTTGTTAGGGATAGACGCATGGGAGAAGGGGGCTGAGAGTGAGACAATAAAAGATAAATTTTAGAGACTAGAAGAGCATAAAACAAAGTGCCATGAACATATAGATTAGACAACCATGAAAATAAGTAGATATACTTATTGAAAGAGCTAGGAAACAGGGAAATTCTGCAAGAAGTTTTGTGACATTAGCTAGACCTTCCTATGTCCTCACTTAAAAGAACAAGAAGAGGAGACTTATGAGGGACTGCAAAACAAAGAAGGATGTGCTTTTTATGTTCTAAGAGGCAAGTGTAGGTACTTGGAGTTGCTTTTTCTTTTGCAAACTTGGTAGCGAAAATTACCCTAGTTGAATTTCATATACGCTGAACCCTTAACTCATTTCCTAGTTTGCCCTACTGGTACCATAGCCTAGCTAAGGGGTGGAGTTCTACAACAAACTACCTAAGGTTAAGTGTAAATTTCTCTATCTGTTTAGTTTTGTTGGTCATCTACTTTGGCATTCAAATAAGCCCTTTGTCCCTATCTGCAATTTCATTATTTGTTTGTACTTAGGTTATAGAAATTTTTTGGTTTATGGAAAAAGAATGAAAGGTTTCTGAAATTTAGTTCTTGTAAACTTTCTCATGTTTCCTTATTCTTATTCCAAGGGTTATGTCTTTGGAAATGTTTGAGCTATAGAAGTGTTCACATTACATTAACAAAAATGCATATTACATGGTCTTAGTGTTATCACCAAAAAATTGATCTTCTAGCCTAATTTACTAGATAGATCGAAGTACACCTTGTAAAGCCAATTTTGCCATAGTAAAATAACTTTCATTGTGAGAAATTACCCAATAAACCACCTTTATTAACTAATTTATAGTTAAACTTATCAAGAATAATTAAATAAATCACTATTTATTTGATTTTCTTCTATGAATAATTAATTAAGCCATTGTTTTATTATTATTCCTTGTTAAATTTGACCCAATCATGAAAAATAAACAGATAAATCATTATTTATCTTATTTTTCTCTAAAAATAATTAATTAATCACTAATTAATTATTATTCTTTGTTAAATTTGACTAAATCCCTTAGGAATAATTAAGTAAATCCTTATTTGTTATTATTCCTTAACTATTCATTAAGATGATAAATAAATAATTTATTTTATTTATTATTGCTAAATAAATATTTAAATATTTTTTCTCTCCTAAACAAATATAATAAAATATTCTAAGTGGTTATTCCAAGAATGGGAGCAATAATATTTTATTATTGTTCATTATTCGAGGATAACTCAATATTTTGTTATAAATAGAAGGGTTTTCCATTCATTATTCACTTTTTATTATTTTCATTGCTGCACCCATTGTTGTAACTCTAATTATTTTCATTATCGCACACCATATTTTTGTTGGGTTTATGCATCATAGAGAAGAGAGACTCTATAGAAGGTAAAGACGTTTGAGGATAACCAAGAACACATCCCATAGAGGGGGGCTGGTAACATTTATATGTTCTCTTCACAGGTGTTATTATAAAATTATTCTTTACATATCTTATTTCCATTGGATGTTTTAGGGTTATTACTCTTTCTTTTACTGTTTAACTATGATTGCAACATAGATCAAAATTTTGGCAGGTTTTGTTTCTATCAGTAGCTGCAGATCTACAATGTTTAGCAGTCATTTCTATTGTTGAGATTGTTTGTCATCCATAACCTTAAGTGGGTTCTTTTCATACATCATTGAGAAGAAAACACTACAACAAATTGGCAACTCCATTGGGGAATAATTCCGATTTAGAAACCTGGGTCTCTAATACAAAATTGGCGACTCCGCTGGGTTTTATACTTTAAATCCAGAAACCTGGGTGACCTTTGGTTTCCATCTTAGGGTTTCTTCTTTTTTCAATTCTATTAATATTTCCTAGTGTTTTAACCCTAGATCTGATAAATTTCTGACTTCCGTAAGCTTTCTGGTTGTTTCCATAGGTCACAGGAACCAGTGGCAGCAAAGGCGGCACTTTTTTATGAAATTTGCGGACCGGGAGTCTCGGAGCAAAAATCATAGTTTTAAGCCTAAAAGGTGCGATCTAGGCTCCAGAACACAGCTTTCTGCCCAAAAAGTGTGATTTCATCAAAAAACAGGTCAAAACTTGCGATTTCTGGCTTTTAGGGTTTTTCTCATATTTGTTTCTAGGTTTTGCTGAGAGCTGTCTATTGGGTGTCTAACCTCTGTCTCATCCCACTTAGGCCTTGATCCATTATTTTTTACTTGTCAAAGTCGAATTTAGCGTCCCCTAGGGCTTCTAGTACACTTCCACCTTTCTAGGAGGAGTTTAGTTGAGTGAGAAGTCTGAGATTTTGCAGCGCTTTTAGCCACATTTTCTAGATTTGTAACCTTTTGTTTCAGATCTGATAAGATAGGTTGCTATGATCCATAGTTTCACTTTTAAACTTGTTTGCTCATTTGCCTTCGGGTCACATCAGTTTCCCTAGGTGTTTCACCCATCTCCCTATGTTTTTGCAATGATCTTCCCCTATGGTTTTTTGTCGTTGCTGGACCAATTTCCAGCAGCTTAGAGTCACTTGATCCTAGTCACACGACATTAAGATCTCTTGATCGTTTTAGTGTACTTTCCATTGGTTTAGCCACCAAGCAGTACAGTGTTTGCAAACCCAGTTTGGGTGGGGTTTAGTCAATTGTTTTGTTGTTTATTTTCTGTTATTTATTTCATTTTATTTGCAACAATTTTTTTTCTTTTTGACAAACACGATCTAGGCTTAATCAATTAATACACTTGCACACACAAGCACACCTTAAGTGAAGGGCGCTTGGTTTACACCGCCAAGCCAAGACTTAACATAATAAATTTATCTCATTGCATTAGAGACAGAAGATATATTGTTGATCTCCCTTCACCATTTCTATGTTCTTTGTGTCCTTCCATCATTGTGCCACCAAGGCATGTGTCACAGAGACAGTTAGGCCTTCACCCCCAGTTTCTGCTTGGGCATATTACCCCTCCCCATCGGGTTCGATTTCATAGCCCTCTGAGTCCTCATAGTGACTCTTCTCATGATCCTTCTGATTCCTCATTTGATTTTGAACCTCCTTCACTGCATATCGTCACCATGTCTGGACCCACAGCTAGTGCAGGAACCCAAACTGGTGGTGGCTCCAGTGCTATATTGTGGTCACATCAGGTGGAACAATCTCAGGAACCGTTCTAATAGCTCCCATGCTCCCCTTTATTGTTGCGTTAAGTCTACTGGATCTTAACCTATTGATAAACGACCCCATACACCATGATGTTGGTTGGCCCTCTATGCCGACTAAGCTTCCCTCAGACATCCCAAAGTTTGAGGGTATTGTTGGAGAGGATCCTACCAAACATGTTCGATCCTTCCACATGTGGTGTTCATCCAACTCCATAACCGATGACTCTATTTGTCTTCGGGTCTTCCAACACATGCTCACTGAAGACGCTACGAAATGGTATGTAGACCAGCCCTCCGCCTCTCATTCCGTTTTCGTAACGCTTGCTAAGGTGTTCTTATCCTATTTCCAGTTACCTCTCTGGTATGACATTGGTACTGAGCTTTTGACAACATTCCGTCAATCCTCCGCTACTCGCCTTTCTGACCATGTTCAAGAGTGGTGTCGAAGGATGTGCCTACCTTTCGAAGACCGTGTCTATCTAGAGTGGTTTCTTAAGAGCCTTTTATTCCCCATTGGGAAAGATGTCGCGTCCCATTTTCCTAAGACTGAGGAAGAAGCTCTCCAGACCGCTTTGAGATACGATCTGATCTATGCTCAATCCAGTTATGTCTATATTGTCATTCCAGAGCTCCCTCGTCCTGGAAGTGTCAATGCACCAGGGGCATCTCATGTCGCCGATGGTATCGTTGGATCCCTTTCACACTCTTCGCCATATTCTCAGCAGAGTTATGGCTATCTGCAAGGGGGCACTATTTCCTCCAACATTTATGCCCCTCCTGCTAGCAACATGTTTCCAGGACCCCAATCCGTCTACCAAATTGTTGCTCCTTCTTACGCATAGCTTAACGCTCCAGCCCCTCAAGCATTAGCACCGCAACATTCCATGCATCCTCAGCCCTAGCAGCCACCCTGCCACAACCCCCACAAGGGCCAAGTTTTTGCACTACAAAGTGATACCAATCCCCAAAATTTGAAGAAAAAGAATAAGGGGAAGGGTAATAAGGGTAACTAGGGTAACCAAGGTAGCCAGCCTAGTGAACCCTAAGGGATCCAGCCTAACACCAACAACTAGCAACAGGGCGGCCAGCCCAAGTAGAACAAGGCTATTGGTACGAACAAGCCATGTGCATGTTGTGGTGTACATGGCCACTATACACATGAGTGTCCTCTTTTACCCCAAATGCGCCAAATGTGGGAAGCCCAAGCAGCTTCTCGAGGTCAACAATCACCTCAGAATCTTGCGCCACCTCAACCGGTCATGCTCACAAATCCTTTCCCTCAGCAAGGATTTGTTGCTGCTCAACCCAGCCAGGTCAAGTAGCCCACCTCCTCCAACCTTCTGGTCCTGGTGACTACAAGATCCTGATGATGAACTCTGATGAGGTTAACCCCTCTAATATCAACCTACAAACTCGGTCACATCAATATGACAAGCCCTCCACTTCATCAGCTACCGATTCCAAAACTATAGTGTTCGTTGAGCCTCTTACGACAATAAATGGTCCTTTACAGATCCATCAACCCAAAGTTGAGACCATTCCCAAGATCCCAAAAGGATCATTACGTCGTAATGCGGCTTCTAATAGAGCTGCCCATACATATAGTATAGTAGACGACTTGGCACAATCACCTGCTGCCATGTCAACACTGGAAGTCCTCCAGTCATGCCCTTCCAAAAAGAAGACTCTACTAACTGCCTTGGGTGTAGTGTATCCTTCTGACGATCATTTGATTGTCTTCTTGGTTGATACATCGTAGCACCCCCCATTACCTTCATCTGTTGCTTTCTAGATATCGGTTAGAGTTTGTAATGCCATCATCTCCAAATGCAATATTGACAAAGGTGCATCCACCTATGTGATGTCCACTACTGTTTGGAAACAACTCAAGACACCTGAGTTGTCCCCCTCCACCATCACTTTGTGTGCATGGAACGGACACTCCTCCCAGCCCCTTGGCATGTACCGCAAATGTCCAGTGACCCTTGCGAGTAAGGTTGTCCATGTATTTATTTCTACCATAAAGTTAGGTAGATTGCATCATCTCATCCGTTTTCTTTTGCACTTTTCATATGGATCCATCATCCACACCGTATATCGGTCATGCCGACGGTGCAAGTCGCTTCTCCCGAAATTGAGCCTCAACAGCCTGGGCCAGTTTTACCCCCTTGCATACATTAGTCCTTTCAAACGGCATGTCCATTGGATCTGCCACCAATAATCAGGTCGAATGTGATGCAGTGATAGGTTTGTTAGTCGATGCCCTTGCTCATCGCATCCTTCATCTTCATGTTCGTTTAGATTCCTTTCTACTTGTCATGCAATTCACTGGTGTGTATCATGTGCATAACCAAGTCCTATTTAGAAAGTATCTACGAGCGAAGCTATTGGTGCATCAATTTGAAACCATTACTTTTAGTCATGTGCCTAGAGCCCAAAATCACTATGTAGATACCATTGCAAACAACATTCTTGACTGGCATTTATCACATGTATACCACAAAAGACAATCGTAAACAAAACAAATGGTGAGCCATCCTTGTCATATAAAATGCATAATCATATTATGTATCATAAAAATGTTTGGATCCATAGCTCTAAATACATCCAGTGCACCCATAGCATACTCGGGGGCATATAGGCCCCTACATATCCTCACCATCCTTGGAGGATCTTGTGCCAAGTTGCGCCAAGATGCTTGAATCCCTTTTTCGAGCACTTGGAACACAATGGCACTCCACAAACTCCTTCTGCTAGGGGGCATCATTCCCACCTTTTCATACTAGATCAGTATCCCATGCTTGGGGACATGATGTTTTTCCCCTGGCCATCTTCTCAACCAAAGTCTCGGCTTGGATCCCACCAGATCTAGGTATGGTCGCTTATCCTCCCATTCCTTGGATAGTTTGTCCTACCGACCTCTCCGGCGAGCCATATGCACATCGCATATCGTAGACATTTGATACCATATCTTCAAATGTTCTACTCCTTTACCACCTAGTCCCCATGTTTGACTTAGTGGGCGAGGATGATTCTAAACATCCTCTAGTAGTTCATTCTCGTTTTCCTCTTCCCTTAATCGTTCACTAGGAACCATTGTTCCAAGAAGCATTAAGGCCATCTTTAGATAAGTAAGGCCACTTGTCTGAAATTCGTAGATCTCGATTCCAATGGTAAGTTAGTTTGCTACGATCTCCATAAGATTTAGGGTCTTCTCCTCCACTTAAATTGGAGGGAAAACACCCTTTTATAGGAAAACCCACATTTTTTTGTCACACATTGCGACTAGACTGTAGCTCAGTTTGATGAACCATTAGCACCATTGAAAAGCTCTCTCTGAGCTCTAAAATGGGTCTTCCTCAGTTTTGATGATTTGACACTTCACTGGGAAACCATTTTTCCAAGAAAGGTCACTTCTTCACCCCTCAAAATCGACTTTCGTCATAAAACGACACTTTTACTTTGAGGTCCACCTCCTCTAAATACTTGTTGTACCATATGTCAATTGTCGTCATGAGTAAACATCATTTACTCATGTTTTCATGGTCCCCACTAGGCCTCGTCTATGTGATAGTGTCATCGAGTCACCCTTGTTTAGAGCATCCGCGATGAGTCACCCTTGAATTCTTGGAGTCTACTTCATGTCCCATCATCTCATGTCATGGTATTCCATCCATATTTGCATATCGTTCATCCCGGGTTGCCCATTTTTGCCTCCAGTCATACTGTCCCCATCCCCTCTAGAGTTGAGTCAGTTGCTTCCAGGTCAACCATGCACTTTATGCTCTAACAAGGGAAGTCATATGTTTGTCCCTCAGTCCCAATTTTCCCATTATCCCTAGTGTCTTTCCATCAGTCACATTACCATTCCCTCTCGTGCTTTAGTTGAGGATCCTCATTGTGTCATCTATATTGAGCCCTATTCTGTCGACATCAACTCATTTCTTCCAGAAGAACGGCCTAGAGGGCGGTGTATCTCAGTTCCAACATCCATTCTTGTTCGACGCCTTGGATCGAGTAGAGGATCCCATTATTGCCCTTTGCCTTGATCGTTTCATGTTCATGATCCATACACTTGATGGTTTAGTGATGCAGTAGATTACCCCAGTGATTCCCGGGTGTATGTAAGATGTTTCAAACCTCATGAGGGGGTGGACCTTCAGATAGCCCCCCACATGCCTAGATGCATACATACTATGCTACAGCCTCAGATGTAGTTCCGCATAGTTGATGGATTCGGTTCCTACCAATCGGAGTGTTCATAGCATGCACGTCTCCTCCAGATGATCCATTTAGTTTTGTAGAGCCCTTCCTTGTTCAACAGGGCTTCTCCAGTTGTTCTACCCTCCCTCCCACCCATTTTTCGAGGGAAGGGGCTTTGTATCTCATGTACTCATATATTATTGTATTCCGTCATGGCTCATGTTTTTACCAGGTGCATTATGTATATGGGACACGTTGTGTTATTTTCTAGCTTTGTTATGCCAACATGTCATGTACCATTCAACATGTACTTCATTGCTCAGTTTTATATTTTTGGGCGAACCATTATTTTTGTACTAAGTTATCTCAACAGGTATGGGTATGCCTCCTCTGCCTCATTGAGGTCCGGTATCACAACATAAAATAATACTTGCATTATTCTCGCCCCCTTTGTCACTATCCTCTCTTAGATTCAGCTTCATTAGTCTCTCTCTCTCTCTTTCCTTGACTCCCCTGTGTTGTCTAAGTGATTGTGTCTTTACAACATACTTCGGTCATACGTTTTGCTCATAACACTCGTATGTTGGGGGGCAATCTGTTATCACCAAAAAATTGATCATCTAGACTAATTTACTAGATGGATTGAAGTACACCATGTAAAGCGAATTTTACCATAGTAAAATTTCTTTCACTGTGAGAAATTACCTAATAAACCACCTTTATTAAGTAATTTATAGTTAAACCCATGAAGAATAATTAAATAAATCACTATTTATTTGATTTTCTTCTAGGAATAATTAATTAAACCATTGTTTTATTATTATTCCTTGTTAAATTTGACCCAATCAATGAAAAATAAAACAGATAAATCATTATTTTTCTCTAAGAATAATTAATTAATCACTAATTAATTAATTATTCCTTTGTTAAATTTGACTAAATCCCTTAGGAATAAATTAAATAAATCCTTATTGTTTATTATTCCATAACTAATTCATTGAGGTGATAAATAAATCGTTTATTTATTTATTATTTCTAAATAAAATTTTAAATACTTTTTCCCTCCTAAACAGTTATAATAAAATATTCTGAGTGATTATTCCAAGAATGGGATCAATAATATTTATTATTGCTCATTTTTTAAGGATAACTCAATATTTCATTATAAATAGAAGGGTTTTCCATTCATTATTCACTTTTGATTATTTTCATTGTTGCACTCACTATTGTAACTCTGATTATTTTCATTGTCGCACACCATATTTTTGTTAGGTTTATGCATTATAGAGGAGAGAGTCTACAGAAGCTGAAGATGTTTGAGGATAGCCAAGAACCCATCCCATAGAGGGGGACTGGTAACATTTATCTGTTCTCTTCACATGTGTTATTATAAAATTATTCTTTACATATCTGGTTTCCATTGGATGTTTTGGGGTTATTACTCTTTCTTTCATTGTTTAACTATGATTGCATCATAGATCATAATTTTGGCAGGTTTTGTTTCTATCAATAGTTGCAGATCTACAATGTTTAACAGTCATTTCTATTATTGAGATTATTTGTCATCCACAATCTTAAGTGGGTTCTTTTTGTACATCATTGAGAAGAAAACGCTACAACACTTAGCATTTTCTTCTATGTACTTTAGGAATGGTATTGTATGTGTCATTTTGAAAATTAAATAACTATTTACAGAATTTTATAGAACCCTCAATTAGGTAAATTGATAAACCCCTTGTATTTTGATTTCTTAAACTTTGTTTATTTAGGCTTAGAGTTTTGGCCCTAGCCCGTGGTAATATGGGTCAACGAGAGAGTGCCCATGGGCCTAGCTGAAAAGGGGCTAAAGAGCAAATCTAACAATTTGCCTTTCTCTTTATTATTGAGAATCTTCCTCATCATTCCACATAATCCAAATATTTGGAAGATTTGGAATCTCACAACTTGCCCTTTCCATCATTTACGAGGATTATTTCTTTTCCTTTGACAAAATCCAAATCAAAAACCCATAGATGGAATTCGGAGGTTGGAACCTATTTCATTGATGAACGAAAAACATGCATTTTGAGGCCAAAAATGTTGAAATTGGGGAAGTTTTTTCTTTGTTAAATCTTTGAGTGGAACCTAAAGGTGAAATCTTGAGAATTCAACAATTCTCTATTTATCTGGCTCTAAAATTCCAAAATTTTGTAACTTCTTTAAATTACATATCTTGGAAAAACCAAAATTTGAATGCCAATGGGGCAGACTGTGTGAGGATCACATGGAACCATGTAAGGCAAACCCCCGTTAACACATAATGCAACATGTCATTAATGATGTGGTAGTATGGTGCGAAAGCACTGATGTAGTTGCCTATGTGGCCTTTGTTGTGGTACACAACATGGAAACCTGGAATCTGTGATCCATATAATTAGAAAAATGGACATTTTATGTTTTTTTTCGAATCCATATGTTTTGGATATCTAGAAGCCTAGATATCTAAAAGAGCACTAAGGTGGCATGATGATAGTATGGCATGGAAGTTTGACAACTTTTAGGTGTTGGCCATGTGGCAGTCATAGTGGCAGAGTTAATGTGGAATTTGGAAATCTAGAAATTTGTAATATCCCCTTCCCAACCAATGGAGTTGGTGGGTCTCTAGCCTATTAATTCATTCCCGTAGGCTATTGGGTTAGGGTTAGGGAACTTTGGAGGAAATTAATCTAATAATTTACAATGTTTGATGGTCAATTGATATCTTGTCTAAATTATGAGTAAGATGCCTTTTTCTTGAATGATTTCGGGATAGTTATCCAATACTTACTATTTTTAACAAGTCGATTCCAAGCACTGATTGGGTCAACTGGCAAGGTTATTATTTTTAGTATTATCGATGGGTTCAATTTTGATGACTATCTCAATATTTTATACAATCTGGTGGTTTTAAATAAAATACTGATAAGCTATTAATTAATAAAGTTAAGTCAGATATTTAACTTTATCTTTATTTTAATAATTTTTAATGAAGGGACTATAAGGGCCAATAATAAGGTGAAATATGTTTTATTTAAAAAAAAGAAAGAAAAAAGAATGAGGCCTTTAATTGAGGGACTAAAAGTGATTTTATTTAGTCCCACATGGCTTGATGAAGAGGGTTGAACTTCTTGGGAAAGTAATAAAAGAAAATTTGTGGAGTTCATTTCATATGTTGGTTTTGATATTTGATATTGCCATTTTCTGGAAGAGATTACTTTGGTTTGTGAGGACGAAACCCCTTGTAGGTGACATTATCCATGTTATTGAGAGATATAATTTGGAGAATATCTTGGTGATTTCACAAATAGTTCATGATTGGGATTCATTGTTGGTTTAATATATATAGTCTAGAGTATTGCTACTTCAATAACATTTCTACTATGATTTTGCATATTTCAATTCAAAACCATAATTATGCATTTCCATATTCAATGGTCATGCTTGAATTGTGTTTTTAAAGCATTTTGTTTATCTAGGTATTGTTCCTTTCGATCATACATTGTATTCCCAACTCTATAAATAAATTTGACTTATAATAGTTTGTGGGTTTTCCTAAATATTGTTATTTTTTGAGTCATTTCATTGTTGTCAATACTATCATTGTCAAACAAATCTTATGCATATCTCTCTCTTCTATAAACACATTTAGACAACAAAAAAACAAGGGTGTATGTTACAATGGTATCAAAGCACTGTATCATGTCATCCTAAAGGGTTAAATATGATAGTATAGTGATATGTTAGGATTTGATCAACAAGCTTATACACACCATTACAATACTCGTAGAAACATGTTTGCTATAAATTTGGTTATAGAAAAATAAAATGTAGTTAAGGGATAAAATACAGGTAATATGGGTGATAGAGACCCTAGAAATCAAATCTTGAAGAATGTTTTTTGAATCTGTTGGATGCCATGGTTAGAGGGAAACAAGTTGCAAAGCAAAGAGCCCAAGCATAGAATCAATGGTTGGACCTTTTGACACAACTGATGGCTAGACAATTTGGAGTTAATATTGGTGGTAACGGTGCAACTAATGGAGACAACAATAGAGGAAACAATGGTTAGAGAGAGAATCTGTTCATGGGGGTAGTCAAAATCAACCAACTAGAACCATTAGTTTGAGCCCTATTATGCCTACCTTCCCACCTCGAGCACCAACACTAGTTGAAAATGAGCAACAAGTCACCAATTTGCATAATCAATTTATGTGGGATTGGACAAATATGGCCCTGGATTTTTGGGTTTCTATATCACTTAGATATTATATTGATGTCAGGATGAAACATAGACCCCACATAGGTGACATAGCACAAAATTATGATTTGAGGAAGAATGTGGGAAAATTGACTCTCCCATATTATGATGGTTCAAGGAAGACTTTAGCACAAGCTTGGTTTATAAGGTTGATACCTATTTCCAACTCAACCCAATGTGAGAGGAAGAGGCCATCAAATATGCATCCATACAGCTTTCTAGCATAGCGCACGAGTGGTGGCATCATGGGATGATCACCATGGGACATGACAGGATCACTTCATATGCATATTTACTGAGAGGTTCATCGAGATATTTGATAAGAAGGATTTGGAGCTGCATTTCAAACAATTGGCACAACTTAAGCAGTGGGGGTTAGTTAACACTTATATTGCAAAGTTATAGAGACTTGTAGTGCTAGTCACTGATATTTCAGAAACAAGACTAATGGTGCTATTCATGAATGGTTTGACAAAAACTTTGAGAGGTTGTATTAATGCCCTAAATCCACCTACCTTACAGGAAGCCATAAAAAAGGCAAGGGACATGGAGGCTTCGAATTCTAAAAACAAGTTTCAATCCAAAGGGTTCATATAGAAGAGGGAGAAAGAAAAAAAAATCAAAGAGAGTCATGATAACTATGAAATGATTCTAACAAGTTAGATAATGAGCAACTAAATGACCTCAGAAGGAAGAAGACATGTTTCCATTGTAGAGAGCCATGGGAACCCTCACATAGATGAAGTTTGAAAACAAAAGCTATGCAGTTAGAGTAATTTTTTGCTAAAGAATCTACATTATAGAAATCAGATCAAAAATATGATTCAGATAATAGTGATGAGGAGGAAATTTTGAAGAAGAGTCACGAGATGATAGGGACATAACACAACTCTTTGGTGCACAAAACATAATCACATTTAAGGTAAGAGGTGTAGTAGAGGGGTAGCAAATTGTTTCTTTAATTGATAGAAAGACAACTTGTAATGCCATTAAAGAAAGGATTGTGACTAAGCGGGGTTTGTGAATAGAGGAACATAGTAGTTTTGAGGCAGTGGTAGCTAACATGTATAAGATTCCTTGTACTCATAATATTTCAAATCTAAGTATACAATTGGGTGATTATTAGCTGCAAGATGAATTTTATGTGGTAGACATGGGGGACATCAAAATAGGAAAGTAGTGCTCCTAATAATTTTAAATGGAGGGCCTAGAGTGGTATCATGTTAGAGGATGGAACTACTAATCAGACACGACCAGGTAGAGTAGGCAACATAGTGTCTCATCATGCCAATGATTCCTACAATGTCGAACCAACACAAGAATGGTCATCATATTGATATTCAGGGGCTGTTATACAAATATAGCAAGGTTTTCAAGAGTATCCCTTAAGGAGTGTCTCCTTAAAGGAGAATCAAGCATGTCATTGAGCTAGAGGAAGGAGCCAAACCAATGATCACTACTCCTTACCAACATTATAAGAGGAAAAAAGATGAAATAGGAAAGGAAACTAAGAAGTTACTAGAAATGAAGTACATAACACCCAACAAAAGTCCTTTCACATTAGCAATAGTGTTGGTAAAAAAGAAGGATGGAATAATGTGGATGTGCATTGATTACAAAGCCATAAACATAAAGATGGTCTAGAACATGTATCCATTCCCAATGATAATTGAATTAGTCAATGAGTTGCATGGGGATGATACTTTGATTTTAGGTCAGGGTATCATCAGATTCAAATGAGAGAAGAAGATATTGAGAAAACTGCTTTCAAATGCCATTTTGGTTCATTTCAAGTTTTTGGTAATTCCCTTTGGATTGACAAATGCTCCAACCAATTTTCAAATTTGTGTGAAACAAGTGTTTAGGAGATAATTGAGGAAATTTATTTTAATATTCTTTGATGACATCCTAAATTTTAGTAAGACTTGGGAGGAGCATATGCAACATCTTGAGGAGGTATTGAGCACATTAAAGGATGAGTCTCTATACGCTAAGGAGCCAAAATGTGACTTTGGGATGACATAACTTCTTTATCTTAGTTTTATCTTTAGTGCAAAGTGAGTAAGAGTAGATCCTAAGAAGATCAAGGCTATTCTAGAATGGCCTACACCTACAAATCTCTCCAACTTAAGGGATTCTTTGGTCTTTGTGTTTTCTACAGGAGACTTGTTAAGAGATTTTCACAAACTACAACACTGCTTACAAATTTGACTAAGAAGGGGGCCTTTGAGTGGTCTAATTCAACATAAAAGTATTTTGAGCACTTCAAGCAGGTGATGTCCACATGCCCTATGTTGGCAATACCAATTTTCTTGAAACCCTTTGAGTTGGAGTGTGATGCTTCAGGAGAGGGGATAAGATCTGTTCTGATGTAGGATAAACCCCCCATTTATTTTGAGAGTGGAAAATTAAGAGGCGTGAAAAGGAGTTACTCAGTTTATGATAGAGAGATGTTGGGCATTATGCATGCCTTAGCTAAATTCATACCATACCTAGTTGGGGGTAAGTTTATCATCAAAACAAATCATAAAAGCATCAAATTTTTCATGAAACAAAAGGATATAAATGATAGGAAACATAAGTGGGTCAGTAGATTGCAGGCATATGATTTTGACGATATATATCTCAAGGAGGAGAATAATGCAGTTACTGATGCACTTTCTAAGAGATGTCACATATGTTCACTAGAGGAGATTTCTGCTAATTAAAGCAGAGTATGTCAAAGATTCATGCAAAACCGGAGCTATGGAAGGCACAATTCATGATGATATACATACAATGGTAAATGATTTTATCATGTATAAGGGTACAATTTTTTGGTGTCTTCTTCACAACTAAGGTAAATATATTGAGGAGATTTCATGATGCACCTATCGTTGGTCACCTGGATTTCTTTAAAACATATAGGAAGACCCGAGAGAGATTCACATGGAAAGGAATTAAGATTGAAGTCCTTAAGTATCTTAGGGAGTGTCCTCCTTTCCAACAAAAAGAATGAACATACTTATCTAACTGGTTTTCTTCAACCCCTATCCATTCCTAATAAAAAATGGGAATCTGTCACTATGGATTTCATCGTAGGGCTACCTAGGGTATTGGGTAAATATTGCATCTATGTGGTGGTTGATAGATTGACTAAGTTTGCGCACTTCTTTTCCATTTCAGTGACTTGTACAATGGCATATGTAGCGGACTTGTTTTTTAGAGATACTTTCAGGTTGCATGGGATTCCCAAGAGTATTATTAGTGACATGACAACAAGTTCTTGAGTTTGTTTTGGCAGGATCTCTTTGGATTGTGTGGGACTAAGCTCACTCCTAGCACTAGCTACCACCCACAGATAGAAGGCCAAATGGAGATAGTGAACAAATGGGTGGAGTAGTATCTTAGGAACTATATTTCTTGATAATAGAGAGCTTGGATCAAATGATACACCATGTTGATTATTTCTATAATACTACTTATCACATGTCTATCAAGATGTCATCATTCATGGCTTTATATGGTTATGAGGCTCCCAACTTCGTAGATCTTCCGTTTGGGGATAGTGGAGTGCCTAAGGCAAAAAACTTACTACAAGAGAGTTAGGACATCATGAATTCACTAAAGGAATATTTGCAATAGACACATAATCAACAAATTTTATATGATGATCAACACAAGATAAAGCATATTTTTGAGGTTCGAGGCATGGTTTATTTGAGATTGCAACCATATAGATAGTCTATGCTCAAGAAGAGTGGAGTAGAGAAACTCAAGTCTAGGTTTTATGGACCATTTAGATTATATCAAAGGGTTGGAGAGGTTTCCTATGAACTTAAGCTATTGGCTAGCAACAAGGTTCATAATGTATTTCATGTATTTAAACTCAAAAAGACACTTAGTCATAACATGTTCCCTCATTTGATTTGCCACCATTGGATGAGGAAGGGAAGTTGATATTGATTCCAGAGGCCATCATTAATACTAGAGAGAGGACTCTTCGCAAGAGGGTCATCAAAGAGTTTGTGGTCAAATGGAAGAAATTTCCAGTAGAGGATGTCACATGGGAAAACTAACATATATTACAACATCTAGAGCTGAGATTGCTCGAGGACAAACAATTTTGGGAAGGGCGGGTTGTAGTGTCCCCTTCCTAACCAATGGAGTTGGTGGACCTCTAGCCTATTAGTTGGTAGACTATCAGGTTAGGGAACCTTGGAGGCAATTGATCCAAAATTTTGGGAGTGTTTGATGGTGAGTTGAGATATCATTGTGATTATGAGAAAGCTGCCTTTTTCTGGAATACTTTTGGGATAGTTTTCCAATACTTACTATTTTTAGTAAGCCAGATTCGAGCACTGAATAGGTCAGTTGACACGGTTACTATTTTTAATATTATCAATGGGTTTAGTTTTGATGACTATCTCAAAGTTTTATATAGTTTGGTGGTTTTAACTAAAATAATAATAAGTTATTAATTAATAAAGTTAAATCAAAGGTTTAACTTTATCATTATTTAAATATTTTTAATGAAGGGACTATAAGGGTTAGTTATAAAGTGAAATATGTTTTATGTAAAACAAAAAGAATAAAGCCTTTACTTGGGAGTCTAAAGTGATTTTATTTAGTCCTGCGTGGATTAATGAAGAGGGTTGAACTTCTTAGGGGAGTTATAAAAGTGAATTTGTGGAGTTCATTAATATGTTTGTTTTGATATTTGATATTTTCCATTTTACAGAGGAGATTATTTCTTCTTGGTTTGTGAGGAGGAAACCCTTGCAGACAACATTTATTGAGAGATATAATCTATCTTGGTGATTTCACACAAGAGACTAGAGTTGGGCTTCATTTTTGGTTTGATATCTATAGTTTAGAGTAGATTTAAGGAATATTTGTGGCTAAAAAAAGGATTTTAGAGCTTAATGATTTATAGTAACATTGCTTAATGATTTGGCATATTTTGATTCAAAATCAGACTTATACATTTCCAAATTTAATGGGTATGATTGAATTGTGTTTTTAAAGCAGTTTTGTTATATGGGTATCGTTCATTTTCATTATACATTGTAATCACAACTCTAAAAATAAATTTGAGTTATAAGAGTTTGTGGGTTTTTCTAAATACTATTATTTTCACTGTTGTCATTATTATCACTATCAAATAAATATCTTGCATATCTCTCTTTTCTATAAACACATTCAAATAGAAAACCAAAAAAAAAAAGGTGTATGTTACAACATTCAACTTTTCTTTTTATTGGATTTACTTGAAACGTATTGATGCAAATGCTTTGGATATCCAGAAATGTAGAACCCTAATTGTGCAATTTAACCAAACAATAAATTTGAACTGGAATTTAAAAATTAAATGTAGAAGAATACCTGGAAATAAGTTTAGAGGCATTTCTTGTATGTTGTTGATCCCGCTCCTACTACCAAACCAACCGCTTCCTTCCACCCTATCTGGGATCAACTTGTCTGGTTCCCAGAACTAGAAGGTTTTGAATTAGAGGTCTTTTGCCCCCCGTGCCCAAAACCCCAAGAACAATTGCTCAAGACTTTGTGTTTCTCTCCACAATCTCTGCTTCTCCCATAATTAAGAAATAAAACTCTCATTTTCTGCCTTCTCCCTTCTCGTGGTCTCCTCGACTCCATTATATGCCCCAAACTCCACTGTCTCAAAACCCATCACCATCTTCCCCTTTGCTCTATTGTATGTCTTGTACTTTCTAGAATCCTCTTTTATTTTTGAGTAGATATGATTATATTTATAGGGCGGTTATATTAATGTGATGGAGCGTTAGTTGCAATTGTAATGTTAGTTTATGTGCTAACATTATTTCAATTTATTTAATTTATACTTTAACTAAATTACTTCATTTATAAGTTAAGTAAATCTCTTTATTTATAAATTAAATAAAGTACCTTATTTGTATATTAAATAAATTACTTTATTTATTTTAATTAAATTAAATTATAAATTTAATTCATAATTCAGTGTATTTATATTTTTTTATTAATGTGTTAATAATTCATATATATATATATATATAATATATATATATATATATATATATAGATATATATATATATATAGATATATATATATATATATATATATATATATATAATATAACTGTGGTGGTATACATATCAAGTACCCTACTTGATATATTTATTATATTCTTGGTTAGTTAGGAATTTACTTCGATAATCAATTCATTACCCGAGACTTAGACATTTTCCAATATTGGCTAATATGTATACTAGTGCATTATATACGATGCATGTATATGTAGCTATCATATCGATGTATCGTGTGCATGCTAATATTCTTGTGTTCCCTATAATAAGCAATGGGTCATTATACGAAAGTTGACCAATTGACTAAGTGTCTTGTTAGGATAGAAGAATTAGAAAAAAACCAGAAAAGGTTGAGGGGAAAAAGACTCTGATCTAGATATGACATGGCATGATGAGGTGTCTGACCTATAGACATGGAACTATGTTGTGGTGATACATGGGCAAGACTACCATGAGTCAATGCTATGGTATGTTATTGTGGCTTAGTTAATCAAATCTTCTGATGGCCATAACTTTGTGTCTAGAGTTCATAATTTGATGAAATTTACGTTGGAAATATCTTGAGGAGTAAAAAATGATGATCGCCTCGAATAAGAGGCTAAGATCATTTAAGGAAGATGAATTTTAGATTTCCATTGCTTAAGGCAGCCTAAAGGATTGAGATTGAAATAGAAAAATGAGACCTCGACATATTCTTGTTTATTGTCTTCCATTTTCTAAATTTTATTTGGATATAGACTTTTTTTATTTTTAATAATTGGGATGTGTTACAACATGTTGTGACTTGTGAAGGAGAATAACCATTAGGAAATTTGGTAAAGGTTGTACATGGAATCACTTTTTTATTACCCTCTGCCCTTGGTTAGTGTGGAGAAATAAAGGGGTCTTCCTAATAGAGTTGACTCGGACCACAAAAGACTCTCCTATCATGATACACCTTGCCATGGATGTTGTTAATGGGTTGTACTTGATCTCAATCTCAATTCTTCATTACAATAGTTTTTACTTTTGATATCACCTATTATAGTTTTATTTACTTCATAAATTCTCTTATTGAATTTCTAAAGATGTATTCATAACCTTTATTAGATTGGATAAATTGATTCTAAATCGAACATTTAAAGTTCATCGAAGCATGCTTCAGAAATTCGGCCGGACACTTTCATGGACTGACCTGCATTGAAGTTCTGAAGATGTACTCGTAACCTTCAACAAACTGGACAAATTGATTCTAAACTGAAATTCAAACCTCGCCGAAGCATGCTTCAGAAATTCTATCAAAGCAGAGGATTGTAAAAGAGAAAATCCACTCCTTGGTTTTCTGCTAGTATCATGATTTGACCGCAACCCAACTTTATGCCTAGTGTTGCTATTCTTTCCAACCACTATTGTTGGGGGAAAAAATGAAACAAGAAAACCCCTAATAACTACCCAACTACCCAACTATGCTGAGACTAAGATACTCTAGCTGCCTTGGAGCCGTCTCCAAGCCTGAAAGCATAATTCAGAGGATCAGAGCATATATCAACATGAATGAGATCACCATTGCATTAAGAGACATAGAAAGGGGCATGATTTAACTAAGCTTCAAACAAGACATAAGTAGTTGAAGCCCCATAATAGACTTGAATTTCATTAATATATTCTCCAATGCGACAGAAAATGGACGCGATTACTGTGGGAAAAGATGAGGCAGAAAAGTAGGTAAAAGATTAAGAGAAACTTATAGATTGTGATAAAATTGTGGTTGCATTCGATGCATATGTAAATGCGACTGTAGCCATAGATATATTTTTTGCCTTTCTACACCACAACAAATCGATGCATTCCCTCCACTATTACGTCCTGACGTCCTGTGAATGAAGCCAATGTTTTTGAGATCTCCAAAGCTTAAAGGCTTTCTCGGCTTCTCTGGAGGCGAGCACATCTGGAGGCAGAGACACCAGGGTAGGCAAGCACAAAGTAAACTCTGCTTCGATATTATAGCTTGAGGGCTTTAGTGAGAGCGTTGGTTATTGTACCACGTTTTGTAGACTGGGCTCTGTTGGCATTATGATACAGGTGTGGTCCTTGATGGTAACTCACATATATGATGAATGATGGTAGTTCACAGTGCAATAGGTTAACAACAAAGGATTACATATTAGACTCCAGAGATTGAAGAAAGAGAATGGTTTAAGAAGTATATGTTGGTTCACCTTGTCCAAATAGCGTATGCACGCGGGTTCACAGAACAAAAGGAGTGTATACGTATGCACGCACTTTCACAGAAGGAAAAGCGTGCATGGGATGGAAAATTAAGCATAATGAATACTAGGGGTTCCTACCATGGTATTGACCCATGGTAATGAGCGCGATAAAGAATATTGATACCATCAAAGAATACCAACAACATAACTATGGTTTTGGTTCGAGGTATTGACAAAAGGATCTAAGTATATAAGGAGGAGAAGATCTAAGGGCCAAGTGTGCAAGTGAATGGGTTTTTCATGAATACTTCTATATGAAGTATATTTTATGTTGTAATGGCTATGGTAATGATATGATCTAAAATATATTATGCACCTTTGGATACAATGTTGGATCAGGATCATGAAACCTGAAATGACTTATCATTGTTTGATCTGATAATGGATGGGCTAGATCTAAATGCTAACACATGTTTTATTTTGTAAATGTTATGATTTGGGTATGATTTAAGTTTGGAATAGTTGTGAAGTTTTAAGTTAGTATTTGCAGATCTATACCCTGGTTTGCCTTGGTGAAGGCGTGTATACACGCTGGTTCAGTACTTCGAAGTAGCATATATATTATGAAATATGATGTTTGAAGTTGCAGTTGGTTCTGGTTGTTGCTGTAGAGTTATGGGTTTTGCTTTGTGTTCTGGTGACAATGTTCTGAAAGTTCAGATTGATTGATTGTCATTTGTTTTAGTGTTGATGGGATTTTAGTGATTGGTTGTATTGAGGTGGTGATTGATTTTGAGCTTCAATGTTATTGATGGGTCCAGTATGAAAAATGAATGAAAAGTGGCCTTCATATTGTGTTGTTGTGTACCAGGAGTATCCAGTTTGAAAATTTATGAAACGTGGTCCTTAGAGGAAGAGAGAAGGTCGTAGCGATCTATATGCCAACACCTACGTACTGGTAAACATATTGGCTAGTACAAGAGCTAGGGGGTTGGAGCTCCCTTCCAGTAGCAATTGGAGAACGAGTGAAGGTTGGAGCCTTCTTTAAGCCAACGCTTACATACTAATAACATATCGGCTAGTACAAGAGCTAGGGGGTTGTAGCTCCCTTCTAGTATAAGCTAGAGAACAAGAGAAGGTTATAGCCTAAGTTCTACAGGTGGGTGCCTGCATACTGGTATGAGTCTATGCCAGTACAAGATTGTAAACAAGTTTTTCTTATATTAAAGGAAGACAGAGATGACAACAGCAGGTAGTTTTTCCCCCGCATTGGGTTTCCACCTTAAATCTTGGTGTTCATGTGCATTACTTATGTGTGATGGTTTATTATGTTATTATTGCCCAAGGTTACTGTTTAAATGGTTAATAAAGTACTGATGCACTAATTAAAGATCAACATATGAAGAATTAACTGAATCATAAGTTCAGTGGATATACATTGGTTGGCTTAAGAACAGTTGCGTGCACACGTGAGTTCCCTTCACTAAAGTAGCGTATATAAATCTGATTATGAAATGAAAAAGTTATTGATTTAATAATACTGATTCACCCCCCCTCTCAGCACTATTTCCAACAATTAGAATCAGAGCAGGTCCTTCAGAAGAAGCTTGATCGCTTGAAGGAAGATCTCTCAAAATGAGTAATCATGAAGGAATGGGATCTATCAGACCACCAATCTTCAACAAAGATAACTTAGTCTATTGGAAGAAAAGAACTAAATCCTATCTTCAGTTACTTGGAGCTGAGGTTTGGGCAATTGTGGAAAGAGGATACCAATATCCAACAACAGTCCACATGGATCCAATAGAAAGGAAATCATATGAAATCAATTCCAAAGTCGTCAATGCTCTATTAGGAAGTCTATCAGAATCAGAATTCGTCAAAGTCATGCAGTTCAACACAACCAAGGAAATATGGGATCGAATCATTTAGAGCTATGAAGGAGACTCCCAAGTAAAACATGCTAAACTCCAAACTCTTAGAATCCAGTATGAAACTCTCAAGATGCATAGTGATGAAAGTATTGCTAATTATATCTTAAGAGTAGATGAGATTGTAAATCATATGAGAAATTTGGGTGAAGAAATAAAGGATGTTACTATAATTGAGAAAATTTTGAGATCTTTGCCTTCTAAATTTAAGTCAAAAGTATCTTCCATTGAAGAAAAGAAAGATCTACAATCTGTTACTATTGTTCAACTTAATGGAATTTTAACTACCTATGAATGGAGGAGGTCCATCAGAAATCAAAGAAACCACTTTCAAAGCCTCTACAAAAGGAAAAGAAAAGGAAGATCTCAAAGAATCAGGATACATATCAGAAGAAGATGAGGTAAATTTTGTGAAGAAACTTCAATGGGGTTCTGAAAGATTCAGAGGTAAGCTTGCCTTCAAATGTTTTGCTTGTGGAAGAGTCGGTCATTATGCTGCTAAATGCCCTCAGGACAAAGGATAGATTTATGCAGAAGGTAATAGAAGAAATTATTATACTCATGAAGATGTGATGGCCTGTTTAATAGTGATGAAGATGATCAAGGTGTTAAACTAATCATGGCATATGAAAATGATACCTTAGAAAAGGAAGATATCCTTAAAGAAATCACTCAACTCAAAATCTATTTGGCAGAAAAGGATATAATCATTGACACATTGACACATCAACTCACTGAAGAGGACAAAAACAATGAAAAATTAGAGTGTGAAGTAGTAAGTCTAAGAAAAGAACTTGGGAAGACAAAAACTCTGAATCTTAGATTTGCTAAAGGATCAGAAACGTTAGATGAAATCATCAAAGTTAAATGTTCTCCTCTTATAAAGATTGGTCTTGGTTTTCATGAAACTATTGAAAGTGAATCTAGCTCACAAGATGAGGCAAGGAACTCTAATGCAAAATCTGAAATGCTCAACAAGGAGATAAGAGGTAAACCCCATCAACAACCAAGGAAAGAAAGGCTTCGAAGAAAATCATTTCCTCCTAACTATGGAAGGTATAATCGGTTCTTTCCTCTGATGAATAATGTTGAATGTTTTATATGTCATCATTTTGGACATGTTGTAGCCAGATGTAGAAGTAGAATGGTTCAAGCTAATAACCGTCACACAGAAAGATCATCAGTTTCCAAGTACTTTAAGGGATATTGCTTTTTCTTACAACATGTTTGTTCACAAAGCTATTGATTGCGATAGAAGGAATATGAAACATATAAGATGTTATGCTTGTAACAATTTTGGGCATATAGCAAAGGAATGCAAGAGCAAATTTCGGCCACATACCAAAAGGAGCAAGCATCATCACAATATAAGGTATTGAAGAAGAAGGAATTGTTGTCAGAAAGATGTGGCATAACTCAGTATACAAACATAACAGACCCAGGGGGAGCTGAAAGTGTGAAAATTTAGTATTCCAATTATAATATGCAGTTATTATGAAGACAAGTCGCGTATATACGTGAGTTAGAAGCTTCACAGTCACGTATATGTTGTTTTGATCAAGAAGCAGTGGGACAGACTCAAGAAAAGGGGTCTAATATGGTTCGATCAATTATTAATTATCTTTTCTATTTTGATTGATGATGATTAAAGTCTGCTGATGATATGTAGAAGTGCTTGTGGCCCTCATAAGTTGTTAATAACTTGATGAATAAATGGTTGATGATGATGCCTTGATGATTCTTACTGACAAATGCAATGATCAAACCTGACAATGAACAGTTGGCACATGTTCAGGGGGAGCATATGCTTCTAATAATGCATTGTTGGCATTATAATAGAAGACCTTGGTACATGATGATACTTATACTACTTGATTCACATAGTTGTTTTGATTCAGATGACTCTTTTGATGATGGACATATACAAGTTGTTGACCTTGATGCTGCTGATAGATTCTTATGGTGTAGATCATATATGGTGTATGATAGTTGCTGATGACTATCATGATCTTGTTTAGATCGTTATCATGTATATAATTTGATATAAAGGTCATGTAAAGACCTATGACGTAATTTGTAACCCCACTATGCATGGGAAAGATGATGTAATTATTGCAAATTTTCAGTCATGTATGAACATTTGGTATATCCCCACTTGGTAGGGTGATTGATGTATGTGTGATTCATTGGTGATAGGAAGTTCATACTCAAATAATTGAGTGATAGATTCATGTACTTCATTTCACATCCATCTGAGATTTCAGTAAAAGCTCAGGAGGAGCATGATCATAGAATATAAGTGCATCCCTACGGGGGAGAATATCTTGGTCTTCCCTTTGCCCTTGATGTCAAAGGTGGAGGGTATCTTGGTGTTGCTTGATATATCTAACAGGTTCTATAGCTTGACGTAATAAACACCAATATGATTGCCATCAAGTCCAAAGGGGGAGATTGTTGGCATTATGATACAAGTGTTGTCCTTGATGGAAACTCACATATATGATGAATGATGGCAGTTCAGAGTGCAACATGTTAACATCAAAAGATTACAGATTAGACTCTAGAGATTAAAGAAAGAGAATGGTTTAAGAAGTATATGCTGGTTCACTTTATTCAAATACCGTATACATGCAGGTTCATAAAACAAAAGGAGCATATACACATGCACACATTTTCACAGAAGGAAAAGTGCGTGTGGGATGGAAAATAAGGATAATGAATACCAGGGCTTTTTACCATCATATTGACCCATGGTAATGAGTGTGACAAAGAATATTGATACCATCAAATAATACCAACAGTATAACTATGGTTTTGGTCCGAGGTATTGACAAAGGATCTAAGTATATAAGGAGGTGAAGATCAAAGGGCCAAGTGTGAAAGTGAATGGGTTTTTCGTGAATACTTCTATCTGAAGAATATTTTATGTTTTAGGGGCTATGGTAATGATATGATCTGAAATATCACGTGCACCTTTGGATGCAATGTTGGATCATAATCATGAAACCTGAAATGAATTATCATTGTATGATATGATAATGGATGGGCTAGATCTGAATGTTAACGCATGTTTTATTCTGTAAATGTTATGATCTAGGTATGACTAAAGTATGGAATAGCTGTGAAGTTTTAAGTTAGTATTTGTAGATCTACATGCTGGTTCACCTTGGTGAAGGCACGTATACACGTTGGTTCGACACTTCAAAGTAGCGTATACATTATGAAATATGATGTTTGAAGTTGCAATTGGTTCTAGTTGTTGATATAGAGTTCTAGGTCCTGCTTTGTGTTCTGGTGACAATGTTCTGAATGTTCAGATTGATAGATTTTGATTTTCTTCAGTGTTGATGGGTTTTCAATGATTGGTTGTATTGCAATGGTGATTGATTTGAGCTTCAATGTTGCTGATGGGTCCAGTATGAAAATTGGATGAAATGTGGCCTTCATATTGTGTTGTTGTGTACCAGGAGTATCTAGTTTGAAAATTTGTGAAACGTGGTCCTTGGAGGAAGAGAGAAGGTTGTAGCGATCTGTAGGCCAACGCCTACGTAATAGTAAACATATCCGCTAGTACAAGATCTAGGGGGTTGGAGCTCCCTTCCAGTAGTAGCTAGAGAACGAGTGAAGGTTGGATCCTTCTGTAGGCCGGCGCCTACGTACTAGTAAACATATCAGCTAGTACAAGAGCTAGGGGATTGTAGCTCCCTTCCAGTAGAAGCTGGAGAACGAGAGAATGTTGTAGCCTTCTGCAGGTGGGTGCCTGTGTATTGGTATGAGTCTGCACCAGTACAAGATTGTAAACATGTTTTTCTTATATTAAAAGAAGAAAGAGACGACAGTAATAGGTAGTTTTTCTCCCACATTGGGTTTCCACCTTAAATCTTGGTGTTCATGTGTGTTACTTATGTGTGATGGTTTATTTTGTTATTACTACACAAGGTTACTATTTAAATGGTTAATAAAGTATTGATGCATTGATTAAAGATCAACATATGAAGAATTAACTGACTCATAAGTTCACTGGATATACGTTGGTTGCCTTAAGAATAGTTGCGTGCACACGCAAGTTCCCTTCACTGAAGTAGCGTATATAAATCTGGTTATGAAATGAAAAAGTTATTGATTCGATAATACTGATTCACCCCCCTCTCCCAGTATTATTCCCAACAGACTCTTCGTCCTCAAAGGAATGAGTGTTGTGAGGAGCCATTCAGATAGAGAGACACTGTGTAAGAGCTGAAGGGAGGTGTAGGGTCGACTACTAATCTTGTGCTTAGAAGTATTATTGACATAGGAAGAAAAAAACTAGTTGCGGATGAAAAGGTTTAAAAAATCTAGCCCTGACCTACCCAGCGAAACCCTTCAATAATCAAAACCCCTAGAGATAAGCAACACTTTTGGTCCATGCACAAGTGTTTTGTTGTGTCATGTTGCAGTCCTGGTTACAATTAAATATTATTTAGATACTTTTGTACAATTGTTATTCCACTAACACCTTTAAACTAATTTTGCTTAACACCTTTAAACAATTTTCCTGCTGCATGTCTAATAAATAATTAGCGTTTATATTATTTGTAATGTTTAGTGGGAGTTTATGTCACCGGTCCACTAACCTGTGATAACAATTCTTTTATCGCTTACAGTCTTGATGGAACGGTGAAAGTGTGGATGGGCAGTATGAGAACCACCATGGATTCTTGTCCTACGTTACCCCTACGAATAAGTTAATGGCTCGAACTACGAAGTGAGAGAGGACCCACAAGGCAGGGACTTGGAGCTTGCAACCCTCCTTGTTTATAAGTGTTACTTAATATCCTTGATCATGCTCTTGATTTATAATGAATTTGGCAACAATGCACTAATATTATATGGAGTAATTTATAGATGTTGGGATTTAATAGATTAAAAATTGTTGCATTAATATTATATAGAGTGATTTATATATTATATGGAGTGATTTATAAGTGCTCAGATTTAATATATTAAAAGTTATTGTCCTTGCATTAGCATTATTATTTAAATGGTTAGTTTGATGATTTGAATTTATTAAAAATATAATATTTTAATTTACAAAGATTAAGATTATTTATTTTTATATTGATTTTTAATTACATTAAAATTTTAAATAAAAAATAAATAAAAAATAATTTAATTATTATTTCTCACTTTTTATATTCATAAAAGAAAATATTCTATAAGCAATTAGTATTTAATGAAGAAAAATATAATATAACTGATGATAATTTAGGGTGATTAAGGCAATCATCATAAACTCTAACATATTTATATCAAGTGATAATTACACCAAAGGTGTTCTCTCTATGGACTTCGCTGGGCAACCGTTGTTTTCCCCAACCAATCCCAAAGGTCCATTTTTGTCTTCCTTCGTGCAACCAAAATATGACAAGTGGAATTGGGACGAGGTCAAAAAATTCGCCCATAAGTGCATCGATGCCTGTACGAAATTATGAAATCTCATGCTTCCAAACATCATTCCTTCCTTGAACCTGACTTCACGAAAGCAAACAAAGGAGCCTTCCCATGATAATAATGAGTCTTGTATCTGCATTTGAAGCTTCTTTCTTTCCCCCAGTCATTCAGCAGGTGCCTTAGAGGTTTATAGAGAGTCTGGTTGAACTGGTGGATGGAATGTGTTTTAAGGAGCTTGCCCTTGGTGCTTCGACTTAGATTGATTGACTTAGAATGGGAATGACTAATTTGAACCATGCCCAATAACAACACTATATTGGAGATGTGAAATGGAGAGAACAACATTGCCCTCCATAAACAACGACACATAGTGATTGAAGAATGTTGCATCGACGAGTCACCAAGGTCCATTGGTTTGAATGGTTATCCTCACTTGACCTTTGGGCTAAAGGAGAGAGTTCCTTTGTTCCCTAGACATCATGCCTTCTTTCTCGGCATATTCCTTTTGGCACTTTGGGAACTTCGACGGAGTTGAGAGTATTGACTCTAAGGCTTAATAGGCTTAGTGGGTCATTGCCTCCATACTTTGCAAACTTGAACCTTCTAGGCTCCCTCTTCTTGCAAAACAACATGCGTTCTAGACCATTGTCGTTGACCTATCTTTTTTTTTTGGTAGGATTAAATGTGTTGGATCTCCCCTTCAATCATTTTAATGGTACCATTCTCATGTCTTGCAATAATCTTAAGAGCCTTACATATCTGAATTTTCTTAGAGGCAATATATCAAATCTAAACCTTCCCAGCTTGAAGATGTTCAATATGGTCAACAATGATATCAATAGTTCCATACCCAACTCCTTGTAGATATTTTCCAACTTATCCTTTCAAGGGAATGATCTTCGTGGGACTCCTTTGGCTTAGTGTACAACATTGTCTCTCATGGTTGTCACCTTCTGTGGCCCTTTTGAGAGTCACCTCAACAATCTTCGACGATAGTGCAGTATACTAATATGCAAAAGAATATTATTAAAATGTGTAAAAGGATATTATTAAAATATACCAATATGAAAAAGAATATTATTAAAATTTAAAAGAGAGGAATATTAGATTTTGCCAAAATGGTAAAAGTCAACAAAGTCTCAGATCAAATTTAAAATCTATACAAAAGCTGAGTATACCAATCAACTTCTAAGTCATTAAAATTTTTGGTGGCATCTGATACATTTAATGTAAACAATATAACCATTCAAAAAATATATGTTTTCATTGAATTGCCTCCATTCCTACAAATCTCTTATGAATTAACCCACTAAAAGTTAAAAATTATTGTGGTAATGGAAATAAGTAGATAAATAAACTCTTTAATGTAAAATATGATATGTACATACAAGTTTTAAATCCTTTCTGCAAGCTCTCCAATGATTATTAATATATTGTTTCAAATAATTTTTTAACCACATGTATTTGTAACAAGACCGCAAAGAAAGTATCATCCATTTAGAACCACCTAGTTGATGGTAGTTGGGAGGTTTCAATTTAAATCAACATCGCCAATTCCCAAAACTCCAAACATAATATTCCACCCCACAGTAATTCATATATGAACTGTTGGATACATTCCATTTATGAAGGAGATCCCGTTAAAATAAAAACAAAATGTGAGTAAGTGAAAATAACCATTACTTTAATAAAATTCGTATTTAGTGAAAATGTATTATTGGCTTTAGGATACATTTGCTACTCCTTCATCATAGAATCTGCTCCATTTGACCTATCAGTGGTGACTTCCCTACTCTCATGGCCATCACCTTCTTTGGCCCTTCTGAGAGTCACCTCACAATCTTTGACAACAATGTTGTTGTGCTCATTGTGGGAGCCGACTCCATCCGGAAAGTGGAGAGGCTTGGCTTCCCGCACTACTACACGAAGGGCTCTTTTAAAACATCTTTTTAAGATAGAAGAAATCTTTGTCTTGAAAAGTCACTTTTTATTTTAGTTATTTTACATTAAAAATTAATATCAATTGAATTGTCTCAAATATAAAATTTAAGACAAAAAAAACTCGAGACAAAAATAATTTAAGACAAAACTTTATAGTTAAGACAAAACTTTATATTTAAGGCAAAAATAGTTTGAGACAAAAATATTTTAAGACAAAAACAATTTGAGACAAAATTATTTTAAGATAAAACTTCATATTTAAGACAAAAATATTTTAAGACAAAACTTTCTATTAAGACAAAAGCAGCTTGAGACAAAAATATTTTAAGGCAAAACTTTATATTTAAGGCAATGACAATTAAGATGAAACCATTTAAGAAAATTAGCAATTAAGACAAAACCATATCAATTTAAGACAATATTGTCTAACAATTGCAAAATTGACTATGACATTGCACCCTAAGTCCGCCAACTTGCAGGCTACTACTGTGTCACACCTATACCGAGGCTGCTATTTCACTTACCATTCATGTTATCTTATATAAAGACAACAATTTGTTGGGGTCTTCGTTTTGTGGTGGTAGCTGACTCTGAAGAACGCGCCAACTTTTCCTGGAAAGATTTCCCGAATATCAATTCCTCTTATGTCCTTTCGATCTCTGCTAATATGATTAGAGACAACTCGTTTATCGTTTCATATGAAACTACTACACATACGAGGATTTAAAAAAAAAAAACTTAAGACAAAAGAAATATTTTGTCTTAAAATTTAATTCCATCTTAAAATTTTCAATACGAGGTGCTAGTAAAAAAGTTAAAGGTAAAGGATTATGGGTTCATCTTTACATTATTGATGGGTTCTTCAGGAAGTAGAGCGATGCAATCCGACAACAATTGATGGGATTTAGGGCGATGGAGGCCGCAAAAAAGGTGTGCATGGTGAGAGGAGCGATGGGGGAACTTTCGCTGAACGTGGATAGGCAGTAACATAGTTAGAGTACCTTTCAGGGTCTCCATCGATTGTGTTTTAATCTATGTTTTTTGACAGTTTCATTTATTTTGAACACTACTATCTAGTGGTTGTTGTTATCAGAACATTTTTTTGCTGGAACTCCTGACTATCATTGACAACATGGATTAGATTCACCTGAAGGATTGTTGAAAAATGTAGCAAGAAATTCTCAATTAAATTGAGAAAATTTGAATTTCCACATCATCAGACAACTTGGATGCAGTTAATTTATGTGACATGGCTTGTGTCACCCAATTCACTCAGTAAATTTGAGTTGGATTAGTTAGAGTTCAGTTAAGCATGTGTGATTGCTAATTTGTAGCAATCAAAGTCAATTATCTCAAGTTGTTTTCAATTAAACTAGTTCCAATTGTTGGAGGAACTAGTGGAAGGCCAATTATGCAATGGGACTTCAGTCAAACTTAGTTATCATCTAGTTAACTGATCAATCAACCCAAAATATCTAGTGCATGTAGAGAATTCGAGTTCCCTAGCTATGGCGGAGATTCCAAGTAGTGTAACATTAGTTGTACACTAATATTGAGTGTACAAGTGTTGCATGCAGTCAGATGATCAACCTTTGGAATTGTGCAATCCATTTTGGAAAAATTCCTAAATAATAGGGGCCTAATTTCTCGAGGAATTGCACAAGGAAATAGGGCCTCAAGCAGAGGCATAAATTGAGTAAGTCTGGGTCAAAACTTCTTAGTGAGCAGAGAGATAAGTTATTGACTTGTAGGTTGTGCTCAGTTGAGCAAAGCAATTGTAATACATTTATGTTCATCAGATTAATGCAAGCATGAATTGGGGTTTTTAGCAGATTTCTTTCCCCAGGAAAAATATCGTGCGCATGTGTTTTATTTCTTATTGCAAGTCTGAAATTTTTGTTCTAAATTGTGAATTAACTTTTGCAGAGCAGTAGAGTAGGTTTGTGTCTTGTGAATTTGATTAAAAATTCATGAGAAGTTGCAAATATACACCATAATTTCTACATGGTATCAGAGAAGGAGTCACATTAAAGTAGGAATTTCGAAGTTGTTTCTCAAAGGGTTCGAATTTGCAGTTCAATGTAGTAGGATCTCTTTAGAGTTGAGAAGATGACCTTCAACAAGTTGAGGCTAGAGTATGCCTTGGAAGGAAACTCCAATTTCATCACATGGAAGGATCATATGGATGTGGTATTTGATGACAATGGATTGTTAGAATACATCAAAAGAGATGTTGCAAAATTGACAGAATTTGATGCCCAGAACCTTGCTCAGAGGAATAAATATGTAGCCAAGGTGAGGAGAATAATATTGGAGGGAGTACGGGACCACATTGTCACCAATATCCATGGGAAAGAAACTCCTTATGCAATGTGACAGGCACTGATAGATATGTTCTAGAATGGTAATGACCACAAGAAGTTGATGCTCAAGGATAAACTTCGAAATATCAAGATGCAGAAGAATGACACTATCCCGCAGTATCTGAGCAGGTTCACACAAGTTCGTGATGAGCTTGCAGGAGTTGGTGTTATTGTTTCAAAGGATGACTTGGTAAGCCTAACCCTTTTGGGCCTTCCAAAGAGCTAGCATAACTATCAAGATTCAATGAATGGGAGGGAGAAACTACCAAATTGGGAAAGCTTATTGTCTGATTTGGTATAGGAGGAAATAAGGCATAATACTAGAGATGGGACCTCATCCAAGGGCGAGGATGAAGAAAACTTTACATTGGTTGGAAAGGGAAAGAAGGGAAAAGGAAATAAAACTAAAACCAAACCAGAATCTAGCCAAGGGGGCAAGAAGAAAGATTTTTCAAAAATTAAATGCTTCCACTGTCATGAATACAAGAATTATGCCATGAAGTGTCCACACAAAAAGGAAAGCAAGAAGACCTCAAGAGGAACAACAAGTGAAGCCTTGGCTTCATAGTTCAAGCTTGAATTTACCCTTATCATATGCATGGCCAACACAATGATGGGGAGCGTGTGGTACTTGGACTGAGATGCATCGTTCCACATCACAAGGTGTAAATATTTTTTCAGTGACTTGGACGAGAAATATCTCCAGATACATATCGATCTAGGAGACGAAAGAAGGTACAACATGATTGATATTGGTATAGTCCCTTTTAGAGGGATTTGGACCCCCCTCTTAGGCTCAAGGACGTCATGTTTGTTCTAGGCATAAGGAAAAATCTCATCCCTATTGCAGTTTTGGAAGACCGTGGTTATGATGTTATCTTCAGCAAAGGAAAAGCATTCCTGAGACATAGCAACAGAACATGTGAAGCAGATCAGGGTTCATGTGAAGAACCGATATAAGCTAGATGTAGAAGATTGTGTTACATTAGGCCAAGAAAGTGCAGGGTCATGATGTCAGTTAATTTTGGCACATAATACTTGGCCATTCGAATCATGGCGCCTTGAAGCTTATGTAACAAATAACCATTGCCCTCCCTAAAGGAGCACTTGAGCAACAAGATGTATGCAGAGGATGTACCTTGGGGAAGTACAGAAAATCCACATTCCATGATCGGGATAACAAAGCACATGAAATCTTAGAAAGGATCCACTTTGATGTTTGTGGATCTTTATCGATAGCTTCCACTACCAGACACAAATATTTTGTCATTTTTATTGATGATTTCTCATGGAAGTGTTGAATCTTCTTCATGTGGAAGAAAGATGAGACATTCTCCAAGTTCGTAGAATTCAAGGCACTGGTTAAGAAAGAAACCGACAAGAAGGTGAAGGCTTTCAGGAGCGATAATCGAGGTGAGTACATGTTGAATAAATTAAAAAAAAAAATCTGCAAAAGAAGTCGTTCAACGAGAGTTGACAAAACCCCACAACCCACAATAGAATGGGGTGGTTGAGAGAAATCACCATGGCATTATGGGAGCATCAATGGTGATGTTGCATGACCAAGGCCTACCTCTACATTTGTGGGCTAAGGCATGTAACACAATAATCTATTTGTAGAACTGGAGCCCTCATCAGATTCTTGGCATGATTACACCGGAGGAGGCTTTCTCAGGGAGAAAGCCAAATGTATCACACTTCATGATTTTTGGAGCCTTTGTTTACTGCCATGTCTCCAAAGAATCAAGGAAGAAGCATGAGTCAACCACAAAATTAGGGGTATTTATGGGTTATACAGAAACTCCCCACAACTACTGCGTGTACTTTCCATCCCTTAGAATGGAAGTTGGTGAAGGGATGTAAAGTTTGATGAGGATAAAGTGATGTGGTGCTCTTTTGAGAGGGAGCTTCAGATCCCACTAGAAGAGGAGCCTTTAGCTCCAGAGGAGGAGCCTCAGGAAGTTGTGGAGCAACCACAAATTCAGGAGAATAGGATGGGGACATACACTTAAGAAAAACCATCTAGAGAATGCAGAAAAAGAACTAAGGAAGATGATAGAGTTGTGCAGGATGTGAGGGAGAATGTGGGGGCTCCTTCAAATTTACACAGGCAAAGGAGGTCACTTGAGAGGTACATTGGCTACATGGCTCTAATGACTGAGGTTGTAGAAACTGAGCCATCATCTTTCAAGGAAGAAGTAGAGGAACTTGATTGGGTTGATGCAATGGTGGAGAAATGTGAATCCATTGTAAAGAACAATGTTTGGGAAGTGGTCCCAGGACCAACAGATAAATCAGTAGTGGGTTCGAGATGGGTCTTCAACGTGAAGTAGGTAGCGGATGAAAGTATAGAGAAGTATAAGGCCATATTTGTGGCCAAGGGGTACTCTCAAGTTGAGGGAATTGACTATGAGGAGACCTTTTCTCCTACAACAAGGTACTCTTCCATTATATCAATTCTTGCTTAGGCTATGGTTAGGCCAACCAAATTACTTTGGAATGCAGCTAAGCATGTTTTATGCTACCTCAGAGGCATTATCCAGTTTGGAATGTGGTAAAAACGATTAGAGTGAGTGAAGTTGTGTGGCTTCATAGATGCAGATTGGGCACCAAGTCCATCGAACTGAAAGAGTACATTAGGTGGAATTTTTAGTGTTGGGTCCGCAATTATTTCCTGGTACAGTAGGAAGCAAAGATATGTGGCGCTCGTCTCGGCAAAAGCATAATACATGGCAAGAAGTCAAGAAAAATGTGAGGAAATCTAAATGAGAAAGATACTTGTTGGATTGTTTGGTCAAATGATGGATCCAACTGTGATCTACTGTGATAATTAGAGTTGCATCAATTTCTCTGAGAATCTTGTATTTCACGATTGATCCAAGCATATAGATATACAATATCTCCATTTATGGGACTGTGTGCAGAGGCGGATAATGTTGCTACACTACATTCCGATTGAGGAACTCGATGCTGACATTTTGACAAAAGATTTTTCAATAGGGAAGTTTGAGTTCGACAAGTGCAGGATAGGGGTGGTTGAGAATCCCTTTCTTGCTGAGAGGGAGTGTTGAAAAATGTAGCAAGAAATTCTTAATTTGATTTTGCCTTGATTAAATTGATAAAATTTGAATTTCTACATTAGCAGATAACTTGTGTGACATTGCTTTTGTCACCCATTTTACTCAGTAAATTTGAGTTGGAGGAGTTAGAGTTCAGTTAAGCACGTGTGATTACTAATTTGTAGCAATCAAACTCAGTTATCTCAAGTTGTTTTCAGTTAAACTAGTTCCAACTATTGGAGGAACTAATGGAAGGTTAGTTGTGCAGTGGGACTTCAGTCAAACTCAGTGATCATCGAGTCAACAAATGAATCAACCCAAAATAGCTAGTGCAGGTAGAAAATTCAATTTCCCTATCTGTGGTGGAGATTCCAAGACAGTGTAACATCAATTGTAGACTAGTCTTGAGTGTATAGGTGTTGCATATAGTTAGATGATCAACCTTGGGAGTTGCATAATTCATTTTGGTGAAATTCCTAAATAATAGGGGCCTAATTTCTCAAGGAATTACTCAAGGAAATAGGGGTTCAAGCACAAACATAAATTAACTAATTTTGGGTCAAATCTTCTTATTGAGCAGGGAGATAGGTTATTCACTTGTAGGTTGTTCTCAGTTGAGAAAAGTAATTGTAATACATCTCTATTCATCATATTAATGCAAGAAGGCATTAGGGGTTTTTAAAGATTTCTTTCCCCAGGAAAAGTGGTGTGTGCATGTGTTTCATTTGTTATTGCATGTCTGAAAATTTTGTTCTAAGTTATAAATTAACTTCTGCAGAGCAATAGAGTAGGTTTGTGTCTTGTGATTTTGATTGAAATTCATGAGTAGTTGTAAATATACACCATAATTTCTACAAGGATGGTGGAGGCAAATTATAGAACATTCATTGACAGACAATATACCTACTTCAAAATATGACAACTTTTGTGAGAAGGAGATGTTGAGGATAAAAAATTGGATTTTCGAAACATTAATCACAAAATTCACAAGGGAAATAATTTTGGTTGTAGGGGTGGAGATAGATGGATTAAATGTAGCCTTCGTTGGTGTAGTTGTTGGTGTTGTTAGGTGCAATACGTATAAGCATAATTATCTGAGATATATTCAATTTTTATCTTGACTCTGGATGATATCAGGGATATCTATTGGTTTTTTGTTTCAAGGTACACTAATAACAATTTATTTTCCACTCTAGCTATTGGTCTACTCTGTGGTCTATATGAGATGCACTAGCTAGTTGTTTATGTGGTCGTTCTTTTGAACCTTTTCTCCTATGGATCTTCTTGCTCCTTCTCTAGTTTGGGATTAGTCGATCGTAGGATTTATGAGGATCTTAGATGCTACTTGTTGGTCTTCTCCGTGGTCTATTTGAGGCGCACTAATTGTTTGTCTTACATGGTCTTTCTTCTAAACCTTTGCTCCCGTGGATATTCCTGCTCCTCTCTGGTTTGCGATTGGTCGATCAAGGATTTCTGAGGATCTTTACTGCTACGTAAGTGCATTCATTTTGATTGCTGGAGTTGGTAACATATTTTAATTTTGAATTCAATCAAGAAGGAGTCTCTTGGGGTCATTAATTGGTATAGGGGGATATTTATTCCAAGTTGGCCATTGATTACATGAGGAACAATCCATTAATGGTTTGCACTATCATTGAAGATCTTTTTTTATTATGTGCTTGATGAGATTTTCTGAAGGAAATTGGTCGGTAATGATTGCCGAGTCTATTGTATTTGAAGGGGTGCCTTAGTGGATTGAGTTGGTGACGACTTACATCGAGTGGTGTCTATAATTGATAAGTGACATTAATTTACCTTGTATACATATTTTATCGAGGTTTTTTCCGACACTAATACATAAGGTATTTTTTTTAATGCTCTCTACTATGGTGCACATATAGGTGAGATTGCAAAGTGTCGACAATGTCATTTGTACAACTGGCCTTTACATAGATCGGTAGGATGTCACTTGATACTAAATGAAATTGGGGCGGTGACGTTCCATTACTCGATGTGTTGGTACATGCGACTATTGAGGTAGAGAGTCATGGATGCCCCAAGTCGATAGTCCAACCCTCTAGGACATCTCTTGTACATGCAACTATACACATGGATTCGAATGTTTCCATATCCCCACTAGCTCTTGAACCTGAATGTGGTAATCCACAATTTTTTTTTTTTTTCATCGTTCATGAAAAAAGAAGGCAGTTAAGGTTGATTCGGATTATCAGAAACTCGTTTTTTGTTTCGATGTTTTTTGGGATCTGGTGGTAGGATTACAATAATGGCATTTTGTGGGTAAGTGGTATTATCGGCGAATGGATGGCTCTCAAATGGCATCCTAGGTTAAATAACACTAGTACCCTATTCTCAAGTACTCTCATCTTTTCAACATTTTATACAATCAATGGCTCTACTTCCACTTTATTAATGATGACAATGTTGATAATATTTTGGGATTGTATTGGGTTCATGGCCATGGTTTCCTCTCTTTACATCACCGGCATGTGGTATTTGATCCATACCTAGAATTTCCACGAAAGAAAATTGGTTTTTGCTAAACTCCCTGGTTTACCCCTCATATTTTGGTCATGTGAATCACTGATGATGATCAAAAATTCCACTGGGTAAATTTTCTTTCCGAGAGGAATAAATCCTGTTACAGAGATATAAACGTATCACATGGATTTTGGTGGAGGTGGGCTTTTTTTCTTGCATTCGTGTGAAGGTGGAGCACAATTGGTGTGGCTTCTCTACTATGAAATGAATTGACTATTGGGAAATTCCTTTTCCTTGCCTGGGTTGTCATAATGTTGGACATCTTATTTCTTAGTTCCCGTGTAGATTTGGAAATCAATGACATGGAATATCAGAGATTGTCTGTGATGGGGGTCATCCATTGACATCTATACACTCTCCGAAGACTCAGGAGATTAGTCAACACTCTCTCTCAGATAAGCTTAAAATCACACCACCTATGACATGTCCTGAGCAACATATTCGTAATGATTTGATATCAGGTGTTGTTTCTATTAGTAATTTTACATTCCATCCTTTACGTATTGTTTCTATGCATATTCAACTACCACATTCTAATTGTATTGAAAATTCTTCATTTCTATATGTACCAGACATTACTTCCTATCGGACAATTTGGAATATACCCACACTCTATCCTTTTATGCAAATGGGATGACCTCCACTATTGATGAATCATTGCCTATTAGCCCTGGCCCTGCTCACATTCAATTTGGGGATTTTTCTGGAGACCTTTCTCCTACTAATTCAGCGAGGAATGATATCGAGTTTCATCGCCTTCACCTTCATATCCATTTGGATACCCTACCGATTCATTCACCCCCCTCTCCTGAGATCTCTATGTGCCCCAATTCTCGTCATAATGTGACCATTAGGAAGGAACGATGTTCGAAACCTTCGAATCGTTCAAATGGGGCTGATAGTGATCTTTACTATCTTTCTGCAACACTAGATCTTGGTACATAATCTTTTGTTTCTTCTTTCTCTCCTATTTGGGCCCTTATAAATTATTTGCCTGATTATGAGGGTTTACCATGATAATCATTTCATTAAACATCAGGGGCTTGGGGAGTGCCCGAAAATCCCTCGTGCTTCGACACTTGATTGGGGTTAATCACCCCTCTATTATCCTTTTACAAGAGACAATGATGATTGGAGACAAAATTTGGCCCATTCTCCTCCGCATCTTTCCTAGGTAACGAGCATGTTCTTAACACATATGCACCATATTCTTAATACATATGTGCCATATTCTCCCAAAAGATACTTCTAGGATAAATTGGAGTCCTGTAACATGTTAAAGATGGCATCCCTTATTTTGGTGAGGGATTTTAACCTCACCATTGAAGATAATGAGCTATGGGGGGGTCATTGCAGACTCGACCCATTGGTGGGGTAATTCAGTGATAGTTTTGACAAGAATCACTTGGTGGATATTTTTCCAACTCCCTTTACTCCAACCTTGAGAAATGGCTGGTCTGGGTCCACAGGCATCACTAAGAGACTTGACCATTTCATGCTTCACAAAAATTTTGTGGAGTGCTTAGGGTCTGTGAAATCGTAGGTTATTCCATCCAAAATTTCGTACCAATTCCCTATCATACTCTAGTGGCAGGCAGATGGGGTTAGGGTGGTCTCCCGTTCAAATTTAATTCAAACTAAAAAGAGGAAGCATATTGATGAAATTTTGGCTATTGATAAAAAAGAATCGTATATTGGCTGATCCTTCACATACAAATTATTTCTCGATGGTGCATCATTTACGAGTTGTGGATTTAGAAAAGAAGAAGAATGATATTTTTCAATTACAGGAGGAGGAGCAGAGACTAAAAAGTCGTGTTTTCTAGGTATCAGGAGGAGACGAGGAGTGATGTAGTGAAAGCCATTTTAATGTAATGTAAGCAGAGAAACCACAAGAGAAACCGGGATGGTACTCTGACTAGGTTTCGCTAGGTCAATATTGATCTTACTTTTTGCTGCTCAACCTTATTCCTTCTCAAAATAGAACAAGGGATGAATTTATTGATTTATACCTTCCTTGATCCCTTATCAAAACAAGTGAACAAATATTTGTTTTTTGTGGTTAGTAACAATCTTTGATTTTTATTAGAACATATCCTTATAATTTCTGAGAGGTTGAGTTGTTGTAGAGAATGATTTATATTGAACTTTCTATACTTGCAGGGGCTGGGAAACGTTCTTGACCCTGGTAGTGATTTACGCAGTGTGTGTTTTTCCATTTGAATTTGGGTTTATTGAGGAGCATAAAGGAGGGTTTCACCATTTGAGTTTGGGTTTATTGAGGAGCAAAAAGGAGGCTTATTTGTTGTAGACCTGATTATAGACTTTTTCTTTTCATTTGACATTATTATGACCTTCTTCGTACCTTATCTTGACATAAGAACATAATTGCTAGTAGACAAACACTAGAGAATTGCTAAAAGGATAATTGATTTTGCAGTTTTGAGTGCCATGAAGAAAATTACAAGTGCCTCTTTTCATAGATAAAGTTTGAAATCTCAAATTAATAAAATTCAACTCATTAGAAAACATTATCTGATCATCTTCCTTGGATAACACTGGTAATATTTGTATATGGTTCTTATTTGATGTCTGCTCAACAGTGCCCTTTGAGGTAGCTAGAGGAATGGTCAAAGGAAGGTTGCTCTTAGCATGTTGCGCCACTGGTATTTAAGGTGAGACAATGCTATATTCGCAAGACTAGAGAATGATATGTGATTCAACTATTTTTGTACACGTTGTCCAAAGATAATTTGTGTAAGTTGACAACAAGCATACTATTTTCATCATTTCAGTTTTGTGGCCTTTCTTGCAGAGGGGTACACTTCTTTGAGTGTGGTATGAGAAAAATTTATTATTATATTTTGTTTTTCCACTAGCACATTGCAACAACATATGGTTTTGAAGATTGTGTCAAACTTCTGCTAGAATAGGGAGAATATGTCATTAGCAAGGGTATATTCTATCATCCAACGTACTTGTTGATCTTCCAATCAAAGAGTGCATTATAAATATAAACACTCTTTTTCAAAAATGTTTGTACCAATCCCCTAGTATAGACTACAAAATGGACAGACAATTTGGATTTTGTGAACTGTTTTGTTGTTATTTCCTGTTCAATTTGTTCTTACTAGCATCCTAGTCGAGGCTCTTCTGTGTATTTTCATGATTTCTCTGCATGTTGATTAATCCCTAGTGTGCCCATGTGCCATTACAGGTTTTCTCAGTTGATCATCTTCCATTTTTCTCATTGACACTTGTCCCTTGCTAGTAAATGGGACTAATTAACTTGGAGATGCATACTTGGATGTTATGCCTGGCATCCTTTGTTTCTTGGAATTGGCATAAACCACCTTATCCAAAATTCTTCTTATGTTTTCAATGGAAGAAATTAATTCTATTCCTAGGCATCATAAACATGGTTGTTGTTGTTATTGTGGTGTCTTCTAAGGGAGGACTTGCTAGTTGGTGACAAATCTCTCCAAGTTGCTATGGCCATCAACGTGTTGCTTCTCTCTCATTAGATTTCCTTGAAACTTCCATTGATTTCTACTGAAGGGAAATCCTTCTTCCATAATAAGTTCTAGAGTGAGAGTGGGTTGCTCCTCTATCTACTATTCTTTGTCCAAAAACTAATAGATTTTAAAATATTCAAGTTTGGTACTTTCTTCTATGATATTGGAAAAATATTGTGAATGCTTAAACCTCATTTGAAGTATCTACAAAGACTGTGATCCTTCTTCGATGTCTTCCATTTTGGTTTATGCAAGGGATGCCAAATGTAGTTGGGGATCCAATCAATGGATCTTGTAAAGATTTTATAAAGGGCCCAAGAAGGAGAATATAATGGACACAAGAAATCATATGATACTCATGATATTCACCCACCTACCAATATTTATTGTATTCCTTCCTTTTCTTTGTTTTATGTTGAGGTGTAGCAAAGAAATAAGATATTAAGCTGCCAATTACTTGATCATTGATGTTTCAATCCTTGACATGGCTAAAGATTTCCTTTTATTCAAGAGAGATCATTGAAGTGCCACATTTGTTATGTGCAAGTCCTTTACCCAAATGGTTTCCATTAATTTTTGTACGTTGCATTATTGCAATACAAAGCTTTTACCAATACACGAGAAAGGACAAAATGTTATCCATCTTGTCAATTCACCATTAAGTTTGATAAAACAAATGAACTTAATTCCATTTCATGGTCATACATTAAAACAGACACAAATATTCTTTAACTTCAAATTTGACTAAAAAATGTGTTAAATTCATTATCAAGATTGAGTTTGACAGAAAAGCACATCCTATCGCTGATTTTTGAACTTGTAAAAAATTATGCATGGTAGATTAAATTGGCCACTGCTGAATCACGTTGGTGGTTAGATGAGTTGTTTTGGATGTTGAGATCATCTCATGAGTGCAATTATATACCCATATTTTGTGATGTTGATCCTTGGAAACTTTGTTACATTGAGAAGGGATGTTATGCCAAATCCTTTGAGAAGCACCACAAAGAGGGAAGATTCTCTAAGTAACATCTGGATAGTTGGAAGGAAGCACTCCAAATAGCCGCAGATATTAAAGGTCCACACTTAAAAACTAAGAGAAGGTGAGTACATACTTATTTATTATTTTTAGGGTACATACTTCTTTATTATTTGTTAGGGTGTGTTAGTGGTGATTGGACACCAACTGGAATTTCTGCTAGTTGTGATATTTGTCGTTATTTGCCTGTTATAGTGGGTTGATCATTTCTACAGGAATTCAACCCTCATGGAGCTATGGATTCTCATGGTCAAAATGGAATTCCATAGTTTCTTGGGGGTTTAACATCTTGTTGATTTTGGTGGTCTGGAAAGCGCCTTTGGGGTCGGGCTGGGGTGCCTTGGGAGGTTTCTTGGCAGTTTGTTTTGACAATGGTTAATTGATTAATTTTGGTGTTGAATTGACACGATTCTTGTCTCGAAGCTCTCAAATCAATGCAAAACCCAATTCTTCTACGTGTTGGAATATTTTGAACAGATTTTGCAGCACCAGATCGAGATCTTAGGCTTATATTTTCTAAGGATTTTAATATATGTGCTTCATCTCATTTGAAATTGAGTATTCTCCTCAATCATTTTCTCTATAACAGACTTTGATGCCGAAGGAGATGAAATCATCATCCCTTTGGACTTAGAGAAGTCGTTAAAGAGTTTTGCAGATAAATGCCTTCCGTCACTACTACACAAGTGGGGTGTTTAAGACTTCTATTTAAGAAGAAAAGTTATTTTCGTCTTAAACACATATTTATACTTTTTAATTGTCTTAAATTTAAGACAAAAGAAAAAAAATATTTACATTCACCCATTAATGTGGTATCATGAATTCATTCTTGCTCCATTCCTCTGCAATCTCGCTCCATTGGTGACAACCCCCACAAGTGTCAACTTTAACATCGAGGGAAATAAATAGGCATCAACAATATTTTGATCAAGTAAGAGTGGAACCTTCCATTAGTCAAGAGAAAATACATATTGTACAATAGCAACACCAGCTCTGTGAACCACTCAGCAGACAATTGGGTTGACTAATCAAAAGTACATCAGGACTGTTGTCAAAACAATCTGTCCACTAGAGAGTACACAGAAACTGGCCCGTATATCTAACCGTCCTCAGAGTGGCGCTCTGGATAACCAACGTACACGAACCCTTAAGCTCTTGATGTCAAAAATCTTGCTTATCACATAAACCTTCTGATTGCGCTATATTTCTATTATAAACCATTTATAATAAAAATAACCACAAACACGTAATAACTTACCTTTTCACCCTTTTCCTCGGTCCTTGCCGGACTTCAAAAAAAAAATTACCCACGTTAATAGCTTTATCAAGTCTGCTCCATCGCTATCGGTGTAACGCTTAACAACATTCCATCACACCTTCATTAACCTTCCTCCGATCGTCAATTAAACCAATCTCCTCCATCCATTTCTTTCCATGATCTAAGGGTCAACATCTTTTTCTACTCAATCAAACTACATGACACTCCTCCGTTGTTGATCTGCGCTTAGTGGATCTGACGGTCCACATCAATTTCGGGTCGACAAACAGCACGGAGAAAACCTGCTCGAAAAGCGGTATTTTATTTTCCTCCGTTGCTACGTGTCGCTCGGTTAGTGGAATCAGGCGACTACCTTGCAATACCACTTACCATCCTTCCTTCGCCCGAAATACCACTTAAGGTTTTGAGAAATCACCTCTACGCTCCATTATCTTCTATGCTCTTTCACCGTGCGATGAGTGTCGATCTATTGCTTTGTTAATCGAACGGTCGACATCTATTTCTTCCGCCATTCCTTAACCTTTGACCGTCTTTACAACCCAACACTGTGCGATCCTTCCTTTTGAGATCTAGGGTCAAAAGCTCATTTCGAGCCATTAACTTACCCACTCAATAATTTAACTTATGGACCCAAAGAGAAATAACCATCGATCATCTTTTCACCCCGGACACCGTGCGATCCCATCCTTGGAGATCTGATGGTCCAGAGTTGGTTTCAGGTCGTACCTTGCCCATGCAATAATTTTTTTTCGAACTCGATGAGTATCATAAATCACAACAAAAATGTTTTTCGCGTTCGTTTGAAGATTTAACCCCCATGTGATTTTCTGCCCGAAATCCATAGGATGGTGGAGTTCAAGGCAATCTATGGTCAGTTGCATGCCAACGAGCCTGTTGTTTACCTCTTGCGCTTGGTCCATTTTCCACTGTTTTCATCAGTCCCTAATTGCTGAATTTACATGTTCTGAGAATACTTCCTATCTATTGTCGCCTATCTTTGACAGCCCTCGTGCAAATTCCCTGAGGGTGTTAATGCCCAAGTATATCTTCTATTACTTCTTGAACAGGGCACTCCTTCATTGGCCAAGTGATCCGCCAATTTGTTGGTTGTTCTGTGTGCATGAACAAATTGGAGTGTTCTTAGGGTTCTAAGGTGGGATTGTATACGTTGATAGACCTACAATAACCGCCAGTGTTTTGACACTTTTTCTAGTGTTGTACCGTTGCATATCTTCTTGACCAAATTAATTATCAATTCAGAGTCTGCTTCTACAATAGCATTGTGTAAATCTAACTCAATCAAGATTTCTAGGAATTTCTCTAAGACCACGAGTTCCACCATATTGTTAGTGGCATTCCCCAAATGACTATGAAATATGATTTGTATGTATCCCTTCTCATCTCTTATGACTTCACCATAACCAACCACTCCAAGGTTTCCTTTAGAGGCTCCATCTATATTGAATTTTAGAAAACCAGGTGGAGGAGGTTTCTAGAATTCCTTACCTGCTGTTGTATAGCTTGCACTCTTGCTTATGCCCTGGGGGATCAGCAACTAGAGACCCAATTGCAAAAGTATATGTGCATCCTGGTTTAGAGGAGGGTTTTCGTGGGGTTTCTTTAGATAGGTACTTACAATTTCTTTGAGTTGTCTTATAATCTAAGCTATGATGCTCTGTGTTGAGCCAATTCTGTTCTTGAAAATCCTGTTATTGCGTTCTTTCTAGACATCCTAGATCAAAAAAACCTGGAATCAGAGTGCAGGCTTTATTGACTGTTTCATTTTCTGAGAAATCTTTCCGCCAATTCTTTAAAGTGCCAGTAATGCTAGAAGCGTCCCTATCAGTTTGCCTAAAGATTGAGGCTACCCAATTCCACAAAGTAGAGGTGAATGGGCAAAGGTTGAGTAGGTGATCCATAGTTTCTTCTTGTAGACCACACAATTGGCATTTAGATGGACCAACTAGACCTCTTTTTCAAATATTTTCCCAAGTCAGAATCATTTTATGATGCACCAACCACATTAATAGCTTAATTTTCATCTAGTGCGAGTTCTGCCATAGGTCCTTCCATATCTTATCAGGGTTTGGAAAGTCAAGCCTAATGGAAATTCTTTTGGCTTCTTTGAGGTTGAAGTTGCCTTCATTGTTTCTTCCCCATCTTAGTTGGTCAGACAATGTAGATGTTAAAATATTTCTTTGTTCCAAGATGACTGCAAGTGCTTCTACTTGGGCCTTCAAAGGGGTTTCTTCACTGTATCCCAGGTTCTTCCATGTTCTCCATCAATCCTTGTATCTAGTTTGATCCCAGAAATCACTTACCTTGAGTAAACCTTTATTTTCAGTGTCATTCTTAATATTGGCTAATTCTTCTCTACACAGGTTAGGTTCCTGCTGCCAATTATCCTTCAAAAACCATGCTAGGTTTCCATCTCTGATCTCCCAAAAATTATGCTTCTGAACCATGGCTCTATTCTCCCAAGCACTATTCCAAATGTGGGAGCCCTTGGTGTGCCCAGACATCCAAATATGATCCCTTTCTTGCCAATTGTTTGCATACTTCTGTTTCCAGAGCTTGGCCCATGGGGTTGCCGACTCTTTTAGCCATCTCCACCAAAGTTTTTCCCCCAAGACTTTGCTAAGGGTTTCACAGTCATGAAGTCCCAGACCCCCATGGTTCTTAGGTTTGCAGAGCTTATCCCAAGATACCAAAGCCCATTTATTTTTCTCTTCCCCTTTGCCCCAAAGAAAATCTCTTTGAATATTCTTGATGAGTTGTAAAACTCCTTTAGGAGTAGGAAGAGCTGAAAATATGAAGGTGGTAATAGTTTGCAGGACAACCTTTGTAAGTAGTAGTCGTCCTGTTAAATTTATCCATTTCCTAATTTTATCCTGCAATCTATTAGTCAATCACTCCCAAACTTCCTTGCTCAGAGGTTTATCAGTGAGAGGTATTCCCAGATATTTGGATGGTAATTGATCTCTTTGAAAGCCGAGAATTCTGGAGAGGTTTCTCTGAATAGCAATGTCAGTATTAAAAAATAAAATTTTTGATTTGGTGAGGCTTACCTCCGTACCAGTGGCCATAGCAAATCCGTTCAAGATTTGTTTGAATGCTTTAGCTTCCTTGACCATGGGTGTACCCTGTAGCATAGTGTCATCCACAAATTGTTGATGAGTCTAGGCATCCCCATTTGAGGTGAGTTTGAGACCCTGGATTCTTCCTTCTATATTGGTAGATTTAATCGCTCTGCCTAAACCTTCCATCATGAGAATAAAGAGGAAAGGGGAGAGCATATCTCCTTGTCAGAGGCCTCTCGAAGGCCTAAAAGTTCTGGATGGAGAGCCATTAAGCAAGATTGAAAAATTAGCTGTACTAACAAGGGCCATTACCCATCTTATCCAGTTGTGGTTGAAGTAGTATGCTATTAGTACTTCCATGATGTGCGACTAGTTGAGATTGTCATAAGCTTTCGTTAGGTCAAGATGTATGATCATCCCCGCTTTCTTATTGCTCTTAAGAGAATGAACTATCTCGTGAGCTTGAATGATGTTGTTTAGAATTTACCTACCTTCCACATAACCAGTTTGCTCCTCAGACACAAGCGTTGGAAGTAGGGGCTTGAGTCTGTTTGCAATTACTTTGGAAATGATTTTGTACACCACATTGCATAAAGCTATGGGTCTAAATCTATCTGGTGTTATAGCTTTTTCCTCCTTTGGAATCAAAGCTATGAAAGAAGTATTAAGTCACCCTCAAAATGGTTTTCAATCTTCTCGAGTCCTCCACAACTTCAAGGATATCTTGTTTGACTATTTCCTAGCATGCTTTGAAGAAGTCAACATTGAAACCATCCGATCCTGGAGCTTTCCCATTTTGCATTTCTGTAATGACTTCAGTAACTTCCTCTTCAGTCACTGGCCTATTAATATTGTAATTGTCATCCCTAGTTACAAGCTTTGGAATGCACTTTGTGAAGTTGTTGATAAATTGTAATCTGTTTACGAGAGGCTCCTCTGCTATGTTTTGGAAATGTTGTACCAAAGCACATTCCATTTCTTATTCACTGCTGAGCTCTTTCCCTTGAGTGTCTCTGAGTTTTGAAATCTTGTTATGTGAGCTGTGATCCATGGTTGACTTGTGAAAAAGCTTTGTGTTTCTGTCCCCTTCCTTAAGCCATTGCACTCTCGATTTTTGCCTCCAAAATATCTCATCTTGCTGGAATCTGTCTTCCCATTCCTGTTGAAGAGTATCAACTTGCATTTTTATTTCCTCGGTAAAGCCATCCATGATAAGGATCTGATTGATTCCTTGTAGTTTCTGTTCAATCTCTCTTTTAGCTTTAAAAATATTGCTAAACTCCTTTTTGTTCCATTCTTTAAGCCTGAGTTTGATGTGTTTTAGTCTCTATTGTAGAAGGAACATATTAGTGCCTTGAACAGGCAAATTTTCCACCCACCATTTACCAATATTACTGATGAAGTCAAGGTGAGTGAGCTTGACATTTTCAAACCTGAAAGGTCTGTTCCTCGGAGTGTCTATAAAAGAAGCTTCAAGTTGGATAGGCCAGTGATCTAAGCCTCCAAAAGGAAGGATTGATGTAGTCAAGTTAGGGCCAGTGAGAAGGAGGTCCTTCGAAATTGTAAATCTATCTATTTTAGAGGCAACTTGAGGAGCCCCTCCCCTCTTATTGTTCCAGGTGAAAGTACCATTTATTGTCTCTGTGTCCACTAGCCTCATGTCGTTTAGGAATTTTTGGAAGGCAACGAAGTCTCTGCCTAGTGTTAAGGTCCCGCCTTTTTTCTGGAAGAGATCTGATCATATTAAAATCCCCTCCTAGAATCCAGGGCATAACAGGATATGTCTCTCTCAACTTCTCTAGTGAGGTGAGAAGCCCAAGTTTGTCTTCAAGTTTTTGAGGACCATAGACATTTGTGATCATATATATTTCCTTATCACCCAAAGGTTGGATCACCATTGAAAGGTAGTTCGCATCCAGGATTCCAAGTTTTTGGGGATTCCAGAGTGTGAGAATCCCGCCTACCGTGTTGTCTTCTTTAACTTCTAGATACTCATACTTAATGAGCCATTTGCTATGTATCTCTCTGATTTTATCTATTGAACATTTTGTTTCCTTAATAAACACCATGTCTATTTTTTCTTCTTTTATTCTATTGCTAAGATTTCTTTGTTTCCTTTTACTTCCTAGACCCCTAATGTTCTAGGTTGTGAGTTTCATTATGAAATATTTGTAAATGAGTAACTAGTAAGATATTTTATCTTACCTGAGTTAATCATGAGTTTCCCACACTCTGTCAGCAACTCATTCTGTCTTTTCCTTCCTCTTTTCCTGCTTGGGTTCTTGGAAGAGTGTCCTGATGTTGCCTCCACCATTTTAACCCCTCTATTTTCTTGGTTGTCATGGTTTCTTTTGACTCCAAAACCCTTTGATTTGGATCTCCAGAGGAAGAGCTATTGTACTCTGTCAAACTCCTCTTGTGGTAGAGAATCAAGCCCTTTGGTGGCTCCCTGCTCCAAGAACTTTTCTAGATCGAGATTCTCCCTCTTAAGAATCTCCTGTAGTTCGTGGTCCTTTGTTCCAACTTCACTTGGGGTCATCTCATGGTCCCTGCTAAGTGCCATGATTCTTGGTATATCTTCCTTTAGTTTGTTGTTCTCAGGTACATCCTCCATGCTAGCATCTTTTTCCTTCTCTGCAGGATTATCCTCCGATGCTTGGTTCATCGCATTATTCCCACCTTCTTCTTCTAAAATCTTGAAACTGTTATGACTTGGGTGTTTATCGTCGCTAGTTTTCCTTTGGTACTTTTTTCCTCCTTTCCCTTTGCCTCCCATATTGGTAAAGCCTTCGAGGTATTTTCCTTTGTTGGTTTTCATATTGTCCTCTAGTTTGTTTAAAGGGCAATCTTTGATGAGGTGCCTGTGTTCATGACATTTACGACATCTAAATGGGACATGTTCATAGTCCACCACTTGCACCCATTCTTCATCATAAACTTCTAGAACGATTTCATCCAGAAGTGCTCCTGATAGGTCCATTTCTACACATATGTGAGCAAAGGAGGTGTATTTTCCTCGCAGAGTCTTCTATGATATTTTAAAAAAATGACCTAATTTATTGCCTATGGCATTTAAGGATTCAGGCAGCTAGTAATCTAAAGGTAGGGAGTAGAGTCGTATCCATACTGGTACTGATGTGAATGTTTCTCGTTCCGAGACAAAATTCATCACCCATGGTCGCATGTAGAGCCCATTCGTAGCATAAAAGTATGGTCCTCCTTCGAACACTCTGTCTTTGTCCTCTAGGTTTGTGAACACCACTGTGAAGAAACCCTTGGACCCGAGGTGGAGGGTTATTTCCTCCTTAGGTTTCCATTGGTTTCTTATCCAAACTTGCAAAGCCTTCTCCGTTGGCCATATCCCCATAAATTTACATATATCTATGTATGCCACCATGTGATCCTTGTGCTCCTGTAGCACCAGATTATTTAAAACAGCCTGGGGTTTAATGGCTGACCTAGGTTTGCAGAGTCCTGTCACACTCCTGTGTTTAGCTCTCTGACTACTGCTTTCTATTCTCTTCTCTCCTCTAACTTCCTCATGATTCTCTTCCTTCTCATGAGAACTGATGTTTTTCAGCTTTTCTGTGTTGATCCTCTCTGTTTCTACCTCTATTGGTTTTTTGAAGTGATTTGAACCCGCTTCTTTTCTTCTGTTTGCCACTACATGGTTGTAGGAGGGAGTAGAACTCCCCCCTCATCGCCCCTCCATGGCTACTAGCAAAATCCCCTGTTGGTCCAAACCCTTGTTCTGCGCTTTCCCCCGCAGCGCCATCATTGTGCTTTCTCGTCGTGCTTTCTCCCAAATATGCACCAACAATCAACCCCTCACCATTAGAGGAAATATTAGAGACTACCCATATATAGTCTATCATTCTACACATACTTGCTCGACCATCTAAGATTATTAAGTATTTAATTAGGGTTTAATATCAAGTGACTAAAGTTTTTTTTCTAATTATTTTATTTTATCTTTTAAGAGATTTGTGTTTATTCAACATTCCTCGACTGCAAATACCTTGCTGAGGGTTTTCCCTCTTCCCTTTATACCTTAGGGTTCTATTAATGGTAAATATCCTGAAGATTTGCATAGTGAAAAATTTTCTCTGGTTCCCAAATACTGGCATTGAGTAAGAGTACCTTGCTAAAGGTTTTACCTCTCTCCTGTTTACCTCTTAGGGTTTTATTAATGGAACATATTGAATATTTGCACACTAAAATTTTGCTTTGGTTCTTAAATACAGGCAACACCAGTTGAGGCAATATTGCTACTATCTTAATTCAAGGCTTGCAAAGTCAGAGGATCTCCCAACTAGGTAACAACATTGATATTATACATGGTTACTATTTTTGTTTATTGTCATTAGGGTTTAGAGCTTTAAAATTGTTTTCTTTACAAAAAAATAATTTTATTTAATGATCAAAGATATTGTCGCATATTAATTTTCGTCTCACTTCATAACAGGGTGCTTTAAACAATTGTATTCATCTACCAAAACCCCCTTGCAACCTTAAGATATGGACAGGGAAAAGAATTGGAAGATGCCTACAAGTGGGAAATCATCGCCCAATTTTTAGTCTCTACCCCCTTCCTCCACTGCTTCCAATCCTACAGACACCATATGCCTCACTTCATAACAGGGTGCTTTAAACAATTGTATTCATCTATCTAAACCCCCTTGCAACCTTAAGATATGAAGAGGGAAAAAAATTGGAAGATGCCTATAAGTGGGCAGTGGTCGCCCAATTTCTAGTCTCTACCCCCTTCCTCCACTACTTCCAATCCTAGAGACACCATCATTTTTCTTGACCACTTTGAATCCAAACCCTCAGTAGCCATCATGATTGACTTCAACATTAGTGAAAACCAATAAATAACCATTTAGTCTAGCCCTTTTGTGTTTCTAATCTTCTCGATATAGAAATAGATTTTAAATTGAAGTTGTTGGATGTCACCTCTCACCAAGAGGTTGCATGATTGTTTCTCCCCTTTCGCCTCATAACCCACTTGCAAGAAAATGTTTTTCTTGATGGAAACAACATGGAGCTAAGTGGCACATAGGTGGTTCTCTTCCTGCAATTCTACGATGGGGATTCCCATTGTGTGGTTTCTCTGAAGGGGAAGGTTGTTATTTCCGAAAAAATCAATTGCGTGTACAAGGAGGAAGGCGTGGACTCCATCCTCGGGAGGGCCTGCATAGCGGGGCCCTAATGGTTGGTAGGGCTTGAGTGTGGCATTGTCAAAAGGGTTTTGGAAAAAAAAAGTATAAATGGTTATTTTTCTTTGGAGGGTTTAGTAACATTAAGGGGGTTTTTGATTGGTAGGGGTTTAAAATCGAGCTAGATGAGACACAATATATTTTGGGACTTGTTATGAGATTGAATGTGAGAGTAATGATCCTGATAGAGAGAATAAATTTATTGAGGGTTTTCTCGTTGAAAATGGTGTGTCCTTATCACACTCATTGAAATCCAAGTTTGCCATTTTCAAGTTGGGAAAGCTTCTTGATTGAAATTGATTTGGTATTTTGAATGAAATCCATGAATTTATTTTTATTTTTAGTTCCATTAATGTTTTTTTCCTTGAGAAATCGATAAAACAAAATTTTGCATCTGTTACGAAGCTAAAACTGTCTAAATCTTGCTTGCTTAATTGCTAGGATCCCCTTTCTTGCCCTTTGATTTCTCTCTAATATAGGCTAGTTTTCTTTTTTTGGACTGTAACAACGATTCACAACATAAATAAATCCCTGGAATAAAATATTCTTTTCTTCACACACACACACACACACACACACACACACACACACATATATATATATCTATATATATATTTTATAGTGTTGATTCCTTTGGTTGGCGTTTTGAACCTAGAAATTCATTGTTTATGTTCTTCCTTTTTGATGAATTGTGTGTAGAAAGATGGTTTACAAGAAAGTAATATGTGTTTTAGCAGATGGAAGGTAGAATGACAATGGACCTGCCTATGTGCACATGGGTTACTTGGATGGCAAAGATGATGGTGATGGATGCAGTTGGAGCTAAAGAAGAAGACAATATTGTTTGTACAGATAAGTACCTCTAAACTTAAATTACTTTGTAACTATTACACTAATAGAACTCCTAGGATAGAAAATTACATAATATATTTTGTAACAAATTTAGTCATTGTCTTTGTTTTATTCTTCATTTCTTTCTGTACTTCTTGCAAATAATTTGAATTTGTCTCTACTCTTATCACATGACACAACATCTTGGATAAAGGCCTTGTGCATCTACCATAATCTTTGATCTTCTTAAATGGTGGATGCATAGAGTGTTGGAGTAAAATGCACCTATGAGGAGATCTCAATAATCAACATAAATACTTATGTAACTAGAATATAGAGGTTAATGTAATTATTTGTAGGCATTATAAATATTTATACACTTACTACCCCATTTGCAACATAATCCAAGCTATTTGAATTGAAAAATGGTTATATCAGAGATAAGACACACTAGTCAATTAAACTAAATTACAGGTTGTTTGTGTTCATCATTAATATGATAAACAAAGCTATTGATACATATGGTTAACTTATCCAAGAGTCTTACCTCAGTTTTGTTTGTCCTTTTTTTGTGTGTTTTTTTCTTCGTATTCTCACATACCCTTGATTTATAAAGGTGTATGGTAGGATGTTGTTGAAATTAAACTCCTCAAATCCCATAATTATGAGAAAATATTTTGAAATACCCTTCAAAGCTTCTAGAAACTTATATATAAAATCAGTATTTGGGTCCAAGTTACGTACTCAAAGTACACAATAGTTATGGATGTATTTGGCATATAATTTCTGATGTATCTTAACATTTCCCACCAGACAATGCTTGTCTTAATGGATACATTGTGTTACATTCATATGCACTACAAAATGTCCACATTCATCTTGTCTTGCAGAAAATATCTTTGCATCTCAACCTGTACAATATGCAAAATATTGCATGCCTGACAGTGCTATCAACAAATTAACAACCTTCGATCAAAATACATCTCTAATGTAATAACCCTAGTTCCCTTGCACGCACATTTTATTATTGGTTAGTGTAGTCATGTGATCATTTTATGCTATAAAATTTAGTAAACATGTTATTTCACTTATGAATGCAAGGTTTGTATGCATAGTGGGTATTGGCAAATAAATATAAAATAATTATACATATTTATACAATTATTGTTATATGCCTTTCATTAAGAGGATGGATGCATTTTTCATACATGATTTATACATGGAAATTTTGATTGTGTGACTAATGAGAAAATGAATATATGAATTCAATATGTACCCAAGGCTAATAAAATACATAATTTCCTTTGTTGTGAGCGTATGATGATAATTATGAATCAGTTAGAGTTGACCCTAACTGATGGTGAAACCTAACTAACCAAAAATTCTATAGAACAAGGGGAGTGAAGGGGAGGGAATTTCAAAGAGGAAGAAAAAAAAGAAGAGTGTGTGGGAAAGAGAAGGAAGCACCGGGATGACAGCATGACTAGGAAGACAGAAAGCTTGGCTAATGCAAGGAATAAGTTAACATTATTGATTGCACAAGAATAGGTCTGGCCTTGTTGAAACGACACCAGAAAGGACACAACCAAGCATGTAGTATCACAGGTTAGTGGTAGAACTTACATAAAATTTTATGTTAATAAACCCTCACAATCTTCATCTTCCTTACTGAATACTGAATGTGAGGATTTTGCCTTTAAAATTATTTTGTTGTGAGAATTTTTATGTGCCTACAATCATTGTCACCAATGAATATCTGCTTACAATCCCCCGTTGTTTGCATTTTCGTTAATGTGGGGAGTAAATAATCTCATGTTAAGGGCTAGGGTCATACTAGTAGTTTTAATCCATAAGACAATTCAAAATACAACTAGTTTCATCTTGAGTCCACACTCGACTGACTGATTTTATGGTTAATCTCATTACAAAGGACAAGTGCATCCGCATTTCTACTCACAATCTTCCAAAACATAGGGTAACCCTACTAAGAGATGAAATCATGATTCTAGGGGCCATGGCGAAGCTTGAGGGTGGAGAACATCCATATCTGAATACCTTCCTTCATAGGCCTATAGGGTTTATGTGATGGAAATTGCCTATAGTAACTAGTTTTGAGAACAAAGGTCCTTAAAATATTTATTAATCATATATTGCCTTAATCTCATGGGGTTCAAAACTCATCAATAGACTATTATTTGAATCAGGATTGGCAAGTTAGAGGTGGGGACAACTCTCTAGAATCGCTAAGAAAAGTTAGGGTGGAGAACTATGTCCCTGGAATCCTGATGTCTAAAGGGTGGAGACAATGATCTTTGGAGTCCCTTTTGGATCAAAGGGTGGAGGCATTTATATTTGGAGTCCCTTGCTGATCATTGGGTGGAGATATACATCCCTGGAATCCCTTACCGATTGTGGGTGGGGATACATATGTCTGGAGTCCCACATATATTGGAGGGTGGAGGAAGGAAAACATGAAATTAACTCTGGAAACTTTGTATTTTTAGCAGGGTGGAGGAGGGATAACCTCTGGAATCTCTGGTTGAAATATTAGATGGGTTTCAAGCAAGTGGGTGACACCTGCACAAAAAGAAGTTATCATTGGTTGGGAGGTGATTATGAAACCTATCCCTGTATCCATATTGATATGTTTTAAAAATCGTGATGTGCAAGACTTAGGGTCAAAAATGGCAGAATGGCATGACAAATTTTTTGTGTGTATCCACTATCCTCGACTGTAACCATGAATACTAAACAATGTTGTACACTAGTTGAATTCTTGTCCATCTATTAAACTATTTGATGACCATGGACACTATGGTATGCCACGATCACAAATAATACACCTAAAAATCATAGAGACATGATGCTTAGTCATATATGTATATATGTGGAAGTGCAACTTTACGCATGTATTCATTATATTAATTATTCCTAAATGCTTATGAATTGATACCAGGTGAAGTAAAGCCAAACCTTGATGGATGCAATCCATGTTTTTCTTCCTTGCACTTGTGCTCCATAGATTTTATGGCTATTAATTATACACATCGTTGGTCTCTCATGAGTTTTAGCAGACCCTTTGAGTTTGTAACAATCGTTCAATGATATTCTTCACTGCTTCCCCAGTACCAATTGGTGTGCATTTTATCCACCTTAGCGTCGATTTTTCTTCATGGTAATGACTCTTTGCATATCCCGGATAGGTCACCTTGCTTCCTAAAACCCTTTCTCAAGCATACCACGTTAGTTTCCTCCCTCTTTTGGTGAGGAAATATTTTATTCAATGGTTCTGCACAATAATTAATTGTTACAGTAAAGTTTGCAACATGCAACGTTACAACTCCTTTTCCTATCTGAGTATGATTTGATTATGGCTTGAAGTTCTAAATAGCCTAAAAACTACCTGTTAATGCTTCGAAAATCGTTGCACCAACATTGGGGGAAACCACCCGGTCCGGACTTTAGTGCAGCTCCTTTTCCGTTTGGGGTAGTGGCTCCGACTGGGGATAATGGGACCAGTTTCCCAGAAATAGATAAATGGGATGAATGAATACTTTGTAGATAACAGTAGCGATAGGTGGATGACTAAAACTATTGACAAAAATGTAAGTAAATAAAACTATCCCGGGAATCTATTTGAACTTCTAAAGCGTAGCTTTTGATGTTCTATATCCTAAAAATACAATTATATAGATAACCGCATTCTCAAAACACAGATATTAAATCATTCAAGATTACTGTACCTAAATAGTTAGACACAGTGATTAAAGCAATACTACTAAACTTTAAAGGTTCATACCATTAATGCATACATGATTAAAAAATAAGGCATATCATCTGAACATCCAATAGTGGTATGGACAAGATTTCCTGTTGTTACGCATGCATACAATTAATGATAGCAGGAATAATTACACAGTGAAATCATATACACAGAATGAATTCAAACAAAGGATAAAAATACCATTTGAATCGTAAGCCACTCCCGATATGAATCGCTATGTATGGCTTCTACTTCAACGCATAACAATCTTTGCATCAATGACAGTAGTGCACAATTGAATCAAGAAAATTTCTCCATTAAAATAAAAGCAGATGGTCGAGTTTCATAAAAGAATAGAGGCTGAAGCACAATAGTGCAAACTTCAGTCTGTTAAGTCTTATACAAAATTTTACGACCCTTTCTAAATGCATGAAAGGGTCTATAAATACTATGCTAATCTAAAATATCTATAAAAATAGAAAAGCTAACTAAGCTGATGTCAATAAATTGTAGTTGCTATTTTTGCTGGCAATCGGAGGAGCTGGATGATGAATCACTCTGTCGGCTGCTTCCCCTTGTACCTGAGTTGATTGATGGCGAGCATTGGCTCAACTTCAGGAGGTTTGTTGAGCCTGGAACTGAGCTGGGCAGCGTAGGTGGATTCTTGGATATCGGGGATCATGCATTGAATGGCATCGGTTAGGCATTTGAGAGCAGATCTTTGTTCATGCGGCTTGATTAGAAACCGCCAATATGCTTCTATGTTTAAGGTGTCAACCGCGGTAATTGACCTTGCTCTTCTCTCTAAATCAGGGTAGCATGCTTGTTCCAATATATTTGCAGTAGTAATCTTGCCAGGTGTGCATTGGGAAACAATATTGGCTAGATAGAGAGTATCATTTACTAGATCAGCCAAATTACCAGCGGTTAATGTACATCTTGATGCTGCCCTTTCTGCCTTTAATATTTGTGTTTGCCATTCTGTAAACAATATATTTTTATGGACCTCCAGTATCCGAGGCAAATTGGCTTCCTTACCTGACTTTGAATCTTGCCATTCAAGATAGCCTGTGATATCTTCTTCGGCTTGATTGTATTCTTCTCTAGCCTTTTCTACCTGCTCGCTCACAGTCGTAGCTAACTACAGAGTGGTTCCGCCTGAGAGAGGGATTACGCCAAGAGTTTAACTTGGGATACAAGCGCTTTGTTGATTATCATTGCCTCTTTTTTGAATTCTTGTATCTGCGCATCTCCCTTGGTGGCTTCTAACTGTGCTGTAATTTGAGCAATACGTTCATCTTTGGCCTTCAAAGATTGCTCATTTGCCGCTTTTAGTTGCTCCAATACCTCTGTCAACTCGCTTTGTCTCTGGATGGCTGCCTGGGTGATCCTCTGTTTCTCCTCCTGCCATTGCTGCATCAATTGGCTATTGATTTTCTGCTGTTCCAATAGCTGCTCGCTTACGCGCACTGTTTCTTGTTGGTGTCCTGCTAATCGCTGCTCAGCTTGTATTACCCTTTGTCTGACATCTGCTAATTCCGTTTGAAGAGTTAAAATCTCCTGGTCCTTCGTCTTTAAAAGAACTGCTACCTCTGATGCCTTGTCAATAGTGGCAGCCGAATAAGCTCCCGCATATTGCGACAATTTGGTCAGGTCATCAGAGGGATCGAGTTTCTCCCTCCAGACTACGTTGCCCGTAAGTGATTGTTCAGGAAAGAGGGAAGGTTGATCAATCCTCTGCCTCTTTCTTGATCGCTTTACTACGGCTTTATGTTTAGGGCTGTAGAAGACGTTTAGTGGAGGAATGTCTTCTACCAGGAGAGTGATTTGGTCGCTAGGACCTTTTGGAATTATTTCTACGTTCATAACTTTGGGTGGGCCGGTGGTTGTGCTCAAAGCCTGCGATGAGCCTTCCTTCTGTATGCCGCTGCTCTTAGAAGTCTCGGTATTCTGTGAATCCTTAGTTCCATCGATAATGGTACTAAAATGCTGCCATTCCTTTTGCAGCTCGGGGTCTATAACAGCACCCTTATTAGTATCAGTGGTATTTTGCTTGGACTCGAACTCTTTTTAGCAGCTGTTCTTGTTTCTCCTTCTCTTGCCGTTCATGTTCCTTCTGCTGGATCTCTGCCTGCTCCTTTCTCAATCTGTCGTCCTCTTCCTTTCTCAATCTATCTTCCTCTTCCTTTCTTAAGCATTCTGCTTGCTCTCGTTTTAAGAGTTCTTCTTTTTCTTTCGCTAAACGCTCTGCCTGCTCTTTCTTCAGTTTTTCCTCTTGGTTTTTCTTCTGTTGTTCCTCCTGCTCATTGGCTTTGGTTTTCAGTGTAGCAGGGGGTTCTTTCTGTCGTTGCTTGCCAGGCTCGCTTGAAGACGTCACTTGGGTTGGCATTATTAAATCCAGGGGCAGAGTTTGCAACCTCTGCTCCCTGAGCTTATTGAACTCAGATAACCCTTTGTCATTATACCTTGTTCTAGCAAGCTCTTTAGCATGACCAATTGATTATGCTGAGGCAAACATATCATCAAAAATATCCTCTTTATGCTCAAATGTTGATAATTTGGCATGTTCTAGAGCGGCGTATGCATATTTTCTGGGGTCATATGCTTTGTTTGGGATTATAGGAAGGTTTAGGGCTTGAATTTTCATGGCTTCTTTTTCTGCATGTTTTAAATCATGCAAGGTAAAAACTCCACATCTGAAAGGAAAAGTTGGCTAGCCCCTTTTTTGCTTTAACATAAGAGTCTGTGTGGTACTCTTAGCTGAAAGTTGGTAGGCAATTTCGCGGGCTAACAATTTGTCAGGAACATATAAGGGAAGGA
>APFE031564413.1:102911-116209 GCA_000404065.3 Pinus taeda
AGGTGAACACAAGGAGTCGACTGAGTACTTACCAGAGGATTCATGCTTGTGCTTATTTGGATTCTGCCTCCAATCTTTGATAGGTTTAGACTCAATTTCATTCTCACTTGCGAACTTCTCCAGAAATGCGCTATTGTAAACTTTCTCTGGCATAGGCAAATGATACATTTGCCTCAAATCCTCTGGCTTGAAGGACCCAAAAATCCTTCCACCTTTTGCGACGAAAGTTCTGTCTGTGATAGGAATTTATTCAATTGCCCACTTGATAACATCGGTGTATGGAAGCATTTGCTCTCTTGCCGCTATCCTATGTAGGAAGGAGTCGGCCAAGTCCTTGAGAGTGCACTCTGATTTTTTGGTAGAATCTGCGGTAGCTTCTTCTACCACCTGCTCAGGCTTCTCGGCTTCTAGTAAATCATAAGTTCCTTGCCAAGTTGTTCTGGCAAGTCCCGCGCACGTTGTATCTGATATCAAACCTTTCTTACTGTTTACTATTAGTTGTGGCGTGGATGGTGATTCAATAACGCCTGCAACCTTCTTCTGCTTTTTACCCATTATGTCTGAATTGCTTGGTAAATCTCTAATCTGCACAGAAAGGTGGTTTTGGCGTAATACTGAGATAATAATGAAACTCGCAACTGAGAGTAAAATAGAAAGAAGAACGTCAATATACTTTTCCTTTATTAAAACAGCGCGGATATGATCTATAGGCAGATCTGATAGGATGGATTCATTAAGAGACCGTATAGGACCTGCCACCTTATAAATGCTCATTAGTGCAATATTTGCCTAAAGATCTTTTAAATCATGCAATGGCCGTACTGGCGGCCGAGCGGGAATGATTATGCCTTAATTGTCATTAACTCGAGCTTTCCAATCACTCTAACGGCTTTTCGTTGAGAACTATGCCTTATCTTATCGGATCGGGCAGGGGTGCGAGGATAGTTTTAACATTGTTTCGAATGTTGCCGATCGCCGATCGCCGATATCGGATCGGGGAAAGGCCTATGCGCATTAAGGATTCAACGGGGGGGGAAACCACCGATCGCCGATCGCTGATATCGGATCGGGAAAAGGGTTATGAACAAAGCTTGCGATACGAAGGGGACTGCCGATTGCCGATATCGCCGATAGCTTTATCGGGTCGGGGCTTTGCCGATGGGCGCGATAGTGTTGCACAAAGGAATGCCGATTGCCGATATCGCCGATAGCTTTATCGGGTCGGGGCTTTGCCGATGGGCGCGATAGTGATGCACAAGGGAATGCCGATTGCCGATATCGCCGATAGCTTTATCGGGTCGGGGGGGAGCCTTTTGATTGCTTGGTGCATCCTTTATGTTATTGCGATATGCGATCTTGCGATCGCTTTATCGCAATAAACACATATTTGCTTTATTTCCAATGTTTAAAGGGATATTTCTTTTGAGGGGAAGTTTATAAAGCGCTCCTTGGATTTGTTGAATTTTTACAAAGTAAGGGTTATTGACATCAATTTTATTTTGAGAGGGACCCATTTCATATTTTAATGGTTTTGTAAATAATAATAAATATGAAATGGGGGGTTGTTTTGCAAGGCACAACACTACCTTACCAACACTTCAGATAAAATCCTGAATGCTTGCAATATTGCCTATGTTGTTTCAATAAGCACTATTAGAAGGAGGTTGTGATTTGGTGCATTTCAAATTGTATTTGGAAACTTGGGCATTCTTGATTATATATGGCGCATTTTACTTTCTAAGGTATCCAATGGAGGTTCTAAAAAATTCACATAAGTACTTACCTAATATAATAAGGGGTAAGATGGAAGACTGTGTTATTACCAAATGTTTATTTTCTCATTTGTTCCATAGAACTTAATACTATTTCCACTCCCTTCATGTGCTATAATTGGTGAATTTTTCAACTGTGGCTCAAGGATGTTCTTTGTGCCCTGATATATTTGTTAACTAGAAACTCACTTTGATGGAGTCTGTGTAGAGCAAAAATTTATCTCAAGAGTCATTTGGAAGTACTATAGAATTTAAATAGATTGAGGTTGCATTATACGAATATTTAGTGCCAAATTCGATCACGTCATTGCTGCACGGATACTTAATATGCTACTATAAACCTTAATACAATTTAAAACAGAATTATCAAACTATTTCTTTGGATTACTTGCAAAGACTAAAAGTTGTGTTTAAAAAGTGTCTACAGAGTGGAAATTTCATGATTGCAAGAAAGGTGACTTCTCAATTTAACTGACAAGAAGCTTGAAAGTTGCTCAACACACTTAATAGTGTGGATGAGATTTGAAATATTTTCTCTTTCATTTCTGGATATCAATGCCATATGATCAGCCCTTAGAAACAATCTTGTACAGTTGAGGAATCAATTTGATCACTGTTTATTTCGTATGGGTTTGAACTAGTCTTTAGCTTAAATATTTTTACAAATGTACCTGAATAATGTTACGCCAAGAGGGTGGAGATCAGGTTAGATCCCTTGACTCCCTTTACTTGAACACTATTGTTCCAGTAGGGTGGAGATCGAGTTAGATCTTTGGACTCCTTGAACTTGAACATTGTTTGATCTAGGTGGATATTGGTGGCCACCCACCTATTCCACTTGGACCCTCACCATTGTTTCTTTCAGTTTTTTAGTTTCCTTAATTGTAGCATAGTTTACTATTTTTGGTAGTTTTTCGGGTCCTAAACTTTTGGAGTCATTTTGACGCCCTAAACGACGTCTTTTTTGGAAAATTTTGAATGATTTCTTAAGTAATCACATTGATAGTTGTAGTCCCTGGATAGATCTTTCCAACGAGGTTTTATACGCGTCAAACAGAGATAATATGGACAAGTTATGACCCCGGGAAGTTGGCTGCCCAACTAACCCCAACGGGGCCCATAAAATCTTGGTGTTACATCTCCTTGGGTTAGGGTTTTGGTTGTTTAGGATTTTCTCTTATTGCTCAATAATAAAAACTCCCTTGAGCCTCATTGTAACTCAATTCAGAGGCATGTAGCTGCCACATCTCTTCTTAGAGATAAGCTACCATTGCCCGAGCTATCTTATTTCCATTCTGTTTGTAAGCATAGTTCAGTAGTTTTCTATTAATGAAATGAAGTGTTTTTTTGTTGCATCTCTGTGTTTATGAGTATATCTGTAAGTTGTTGCGTTCCTGTTTAAGTTCGGATCAGTGGTATTAGAGCGGTCTGTTCTTTCTCTGTTTTTCTTTGCATGTCCCCAACGAGGTCAGGGTATAAGGAGTTAGGGCTCGATCTGGTTGAACCATTGCAAGATCAACCTCGCAAAACCCGACGACCTCCCATGGTGGAAGAAAATAAAGATGAGGGGGTAGGAGATCCTTTCAAAATGTTGCTCGAAGAAGCCCTCGAGCGATAGAGGGACACGATGATGGATAACTTTGCCCAGATCCTTCGACGACTACCCAGAGGCGATGCATCTTCATCCAACAGCCACTCTGGAGGCACCACTCCTTTTAAGGTACAAGTTAACTTCGATATTCCCATATTTGAAGGCCTCATAGATGTAGATGTCGTAGATAAATGGTTAAATCTATTGGAAGGATATTTTTCAGTTCATGACTTTTCATATCGGGAAAAGATTACGTTTGCACTTCTCAAAGTCACCCCACATGTTAAGGACTAGTGGGAAACCTACTGTGAAAAAAAGGACGAGAGTGAACTCTCGTTGCTTTCAGCTGCACCCACTTGGAATTCTTTCTGAGATGCCATCAAGAAACAATATTACCCTGTTGGGAGCTATGAAGATAAATACATAAAGTGGACCATGCTACGGCAGGGGAGGGACCAAGATGTGTCAGAGTTCACAAATAATTTCCATACCCTTTGCACGAAATTGGGTATCAAGGATAATGAGAGGCATTTGGTGCTCAAGTATCGCGGCTGTCTACACAAGTACATCCAAGACGAGATGGAGTTTTGTTGACAGTGCTGGATCCACCAACATTCATGGGATCACCCCTGTATGAAGTCCCAACTAGACCTCACACCGTTTGGTGTGGGAGTCCCATCCGGTACGATGGCCCAATTGCCATTATCTTAAGGATTTGCCTCAACTCTTGCTTTTCAGCATAGGAGAGTGGTCTGCTTTGTCTTCAAGAAGTGAGGTTCACGTGCCTGTGAGTGTAAGTGTCACTTGTGTCATTGGTTCTTTCACTGTAGAGGGAGAGGGTGGGAGTGAGTCCCAAGTCAGTTGGGAGAAGTCCCAACTCTGCTAGGAACACACAACATAGAAGGAAATGCACAAATTTCGGTGAAATAGTCCACACGGATGTGGTAGTCACAACACACAAAGGAATATAAAACGTATAGAACTCAGCGGATTAGTCTGCACGAGTACAACAGTTGTTATAGCAAGTTCTATGTGAAAGGTTTGTCTGTTGTCCAGGAGAGTAGTCTACACGGGCGAGACAAAATTAACAGAATATACAACACATTTCCATTAATAGATTATGTATTACAACAAGCGAAATAGTTCAAATATAGAACATAGGTTAAAGCAACATGCATCACAAGTGTTAAAGATTAGTCTTACAACAACTACAATACATGTGCGAAAATGTGTTGGCTTGCTAGCAGGCTTCTGAATTAAGAGAAATTTCCAAGACACATCGTTACACCATACATAACTAACCCCATGTGAGGAGCGTTGGAGCCACTACTTACTCCTCAAAGGAAAGATTATAGACTCTCTTGGCTATGTGGGAGGAGTTGAGGTGAAAATTCCTTTGCATGTACAAATGAGGGGGTATTTATAGCCAAGGGTGAAACTGACCCTTGTGGTTGTTCGATTACCCTCACGACTGTTTGGCTTCCATGACTTTTCCATTTTACATGACTCTTTGTACAACAAGTGGGTCTCTTGGACTTCCACTTTACATTACATTGATTTGACGACATGGCCCATAATGGAGGCGTGGACAACATGACTCATGACATGACTCGACATGACAGTGCAGGTACATTCACGTTGCTGCTAGAGTGCATGTCGAGTTGCAGTGTTGTTGGGTGATGGATGCCTTCATTGTGTATCATAGCTTCACCTCTGCATGGCAAAGTGCGCGGAGTCTTCGATGGTCGTTGGTTCGCTTGATGTTGCTTTGGAATGTTTATCCTTGCTTATATGTTGGAAGGCTTGACATGCCCATCTGTTCGCGAACGGTGCATGTATGTTCGTTCGTCTGTCTGTGAGCACATCTTGCATGTTTGCTCGTGTGTCCATTCATGAACACATATTTTCATGATCATTCGTTCGCGAGCACATCTCTTCACATGTATCGTTTGTTCATTCATTGGTGAACCTATCCTTCTGCATGTGATCCCTTCGTTCATCCTATTTGTCGTCGTGCCATGTTCGTTGGTGTACATGTACCTTCAGTCACTCATGACGAGATGACATCAAATCCAAAAACCCTCCTAGTCTATGATGACACATGATCATTTCGGATGCAAGTGACTGGGAGAGGTAGCAAGGTTGCGAGGCAGGATGATGGCTCCGGGCACTACTGATGAAAACTACACAAGAGTCATTGGGTGATGAAAATGGGCAATCCAAGTTGACGTAACTATCCGCGAAGTCTGGCTCGGATGGAAGGCAAAACTGCACAAATTTTGGGAGGGATGATCTGAGTTGCAAGAAGGAAAGGCAGACAAAATTGTGCATTTTCCAGAAAAAATGAGAAGCAAGGGCTTGACAACAAAATTTATGCATTTTTTCGAGGAACAGATCGGGCTACATGGAGGACCAGCAAACAAAAATTACACAGTTTTTTGGAGGAACTAGCCGGGAGCCTGGTAGAAAAAACTGCGCAATTCCTGGAGGGAGCTGGTAGCTAGCTGTTGGGTCACTGGAAATAGAAACTATGCAATTCCCAAGGGGAACTAGTAGTTAGCTACTGGGAGCTTGGCAACAGAAACTGCACAATTCCTAGAGGGAACTGTCAGTCTGCTGCTGGGAGATGTTGGCAAGAGAAATTTCACTAAGGCTGGGAGGTTGGCCTATTGAACATCTCTACACAATTTCTAAGTTGAGCGGACTACTGGGAAACAAAAGCATGCTCATGAAAACTACACAATTTCTTGGATGATTAGCCGGTCGATTGTTGAGAGGAATGACTAAGAAAACTACGCAAATTTTTGAGGGAGACTAAGATGGGCATTGGATGTCTGTCCGGCTTGTCTACGCTATTTCCTCAGTCAGCAGAGTGGGTAAGGTCAGCAGCCTTTGTGCAATTTTTGAGGGGATTCAGTCCCGGGGTGGTTGTCGGGTCCGACTCTTCGGGTGGCTAGCATGAAGGTTGAGTGAATTTCTTGCGAGTAGCATAGCTTGAAAAGAGTTGCTCGGTGCTTTTGCGCTGTTCTTGGTGATAGTCAATTGAGTTGATGGCAGGGTGATAGTCTAGCTGTTAGAGGGGAGTTTGGTCGTCAGAACTTCAACAAAATGACTAAGTGTGTGAATGAGTGAAAGATGCAAATGTGATCTTACAAATACACACCCTCAGACTTGACAACGAGGTGACTCAAACCAACCAGACACACATGTTTGACATGACTGACCGACGGTGCAAGCGAAAAGCGCGACACTCGTGATTGATCATTGATCGACCGTGACGACACTTGCATGACAATGAATGTGACTCTGTGTGAATGTGACAAATGTTTTCATAGCGAACATAACATGTACACATGAAATGAAGAGCTTGAGCATGACCAGGAAATGGTCGCAAGCAAGACATTAACATCACATGCAAAAGCTTGGGTGGAATGAACAAGCAAGGTGGGTGCGAAGGCTCACAGGAGCTCAGGGAGTGAACCTGAGTGTATGCAACCATCAAGTGAAACTCTCAAGGGAGGCTCCGAATTTGGGTGCAGGCCAAAATTTTGGAGGGTGGTTGTAGCCACTACAACAAGTTCCTAGACATTTCCTCACTCGGCACGGTGTATTGGTACACTATAGGGATTGAGCATAAGTTTAAACAGAAGAAGCAGGACTTTGGATCTGCAAATCTAAAGCAAGGAAAAGGAGCCCCCAAACCACAGAACAAGGGAACAAGCTAAGGTAGGGCTACCTAGGACAACCGTCCGAAGCTGCAAGTAAAGAACAACACCATGAAGATGAAGAAAGATACAATAAAATGGTATGAGTTCCATAAGAGCTCCACTCACAATACAAGTGAGTGTCAGTCCAAGAAGTCACTGGTGGCCAAGCTGAAGGCTTCCAAATTAGACACAGATTCCAAATCTAAATCAGAACTCGATAAGGGGACTGAAAAAGGGAAGTAGATCATTGATGCAGAGCTCAATGCCACCGTGGCCACCAAAAAGATCCAGAAAATTGAGTCTGAAGATACAGACGAGGGGGAATGCTCTTCCACTCACAGATGTGGGTGAAGGGTTCTCACTGCAGTTCATTGTTGACAAAGGGAGCCAAAAGAACCTCATCTCAATAGAATTCGTGAAGCAGTTGAGCCTAATGACTACAGTGCATCCACATCCGTACACCATCAGGTGGCTTCACCAAGGACAAGATATTTGCATCAACCAACAATGTCACCTTCCCTATAGAATCAAGCCCTTCATGGATGAGGTACTATGTGATGTTGGTCCTCTTGAAGTTTCTGATGTATTGTTAAGACAACAATACTTATGGAAGTGACATGTTGTATATGAGTCTAGACCTCGCTATGTGATTATTACTTTGGCTAATAAGTTGTACAGGATATTGGAGGTAGCTCCGCCTACCGCCATCTCTTTGATCATTGCAAAGCAATGCTGTAAGATCATTTCCCAGACTAGGAAATTCGTTTTCCTTATGATTCACCCCCAAGGCAAGAAGAAGGTCATGGCTAGGCAGGGCTCCTTTGCACAACAACAACAGATGGACAAGGTCATGGAGGAGTACAGGGACATTTTTGCCTCACCCACAGGGATACCTCTGCACTGTCAGGTTAAGCACTCCATTGATCTGACCCCAGGTGCGCTGCTACCCAATGGACCAATCTATCAACACTCTGTTCTAGAGAATGATGATATCAAGAGGCAGATTCAAGAACTATTGCAGAAAGGTAACATCAGGCCAATCTCATCACCTTGTGGAAGCCCGATTATATCGATATAGAAAAAGGATGGGACCTAGAGGCTCTGTATTGACTATCGGGCGCTGAACAAGATCACTGTTGGGATTAGGTACCCAATAGCGCAGATTGATGACCTTCTGGACCAGCCGAAGGGGGTCAAATATTTCAGCAAGATTGACTTGAAATCAAGTTATCACTAGGCGCTTATTGAACTCTTCGATGTGTGGAAGACTGCCTTCAAATCTAAGGAGGGCCTTTTTGAATGGTTGGTCATGCCATTTGGATTGAAGAACACCCCTACAACCTTCATGAGACCGATGGATGACATCTTGTGGCCCTTCACCAATGCATTCATGGTGGTGTATATAGATGACACCTTGATCTTCATCCAGAGTTGGGAAGAGCACCTCCACCATATTCGACAGGTCTGTCAAACCCTTCGACAACACAAATTGTATGCTAACTTGGAGAAATGTACCTTTTGTCTGACTGAGGTTCAATATCTGGGGTACATCATTGATGATCAGGGTGTACATGTGGACCCATCCAAGATACAAGTCATTTAGGATTGGCCATTACCAACCACTCTAAAAGCTCTGCAACTTTTTGGATCTTGTCAATTTCTATTGTAGATTCGTGTTGGGGATCTCTCATATCACTTAGCCTTTAAGTCAAGTCACCAAGGGCGGAGCGAAAGCCAAGTTATTTTGGTTGCAAACCCAGTAGAGGGCATTCTCCTAGTTGAAGAATTGCCTCTATTTTGCACCAGTGCTCACATTACCGACCTGCAACAACCATTTGAGATTGAGACAAATGCCTCCGACTATGAAATTGGTGCAGTTCTTACTCAACATGGGCATCTAGTGGCTTACCACAATGAGAAACTTTCAGACATAGTCCAAAAGTACCCCACTTACAACAAAGAAATGTATTCCATTGTGTAGGCATACCGTCAATGGAAGCATTACATTTTCGGGAGGGAAATGGTCATCCACATAGAACATTGGCCTCTACAGTTCATACAGACACAAGGGAAGTTACAGAATTATCGTCATCGGAAATGGTCCACCTATATGCAACAGTTCCATTTGAACATTAAGTATAAGAAGGGAAGCATCAATAATGTCATTGTTTACCTCAGCCAACCACTGGTCATGGCGCTAATCACTGTGCTCAACTCCTGTGGGCACGAGACATCGGGGTGGCCGCATCTTTACAAGAGAAATCTAGAATTCAGTAGCATATACCAGACACTCCAGGGTGCACTGTTATGCCACTTGGGACACATATGTGTTCCTTCAAGTGAGCATGCCAAGATGATTTTGGAGGCGCACTGCAGTTGGGTTACTGAGCATTTTGAAGTAGAGAAAATCGTGGTGGTATTGTAGAAGTATTTTTATTAGCTGAAACTTCGTCAGGATGTTGGGAAGTACATTAGATCCTGCACCACCTGCGCCATTTCCAAACCAACCATCAAGAAGCAAGGCCTGTATACTCCTCTACCTACTCCTATTCAGCCTTGGGAATCTGTCTCCATGTATTATATTTTAGGCCTTCCTTCTACTAAGCACAACAATAATTATGTTTTCATGGTCATCGACAAATTCTCTAAGATGGCCATCATGGCGGCTTGGAAGAAGAGTATCACAATAGAGGCCATTGCTAAGATCTTCTTTGAGTGAGTGTGGATACACTTTGGGATCCCATAGGTCATTATCTTATATTGGGACAGTAGATTCCTAAGTGCATTTTGGTCGTCTTTGGTCGATGCTGGATACAAAACTCACTAAGTCCACGACTTTCCATCCCCAAACTAATGGCCAAACAGAGGTTTTGAATAGGATGATTGTACACATTCTATGCATGTACAACTCGAAGCATCCACGCACATGGGATGAAAGCCTCCCCTACGTCCAACACAGCTACAACAGAGATCTCCATAACTCAATAGGCCACAACCCCTTTCAGGTAGGGCTGGGATTTTAGTCGTTATGCCCCATTGATGTGGCCATACCATTTGCAGCCACTCAAGTAGATTCGGCTCACGTGCAGTCCAAAGCTGAAAGGGTTAACAACTTCATTGAGCGCATTTAACACATCCACCAATAGGTCCATGATATATTGGACAGATCCAATGCTAAGTACAAGCAGTGCCATGATCAACATTGAGTGCCGCACAAATTCCAGGTGGGCGACAAAGTTTGGCTACATCTGTAGGAGGAGCGCCTTGCTAGACCCCACCACAAGCTTCACCCACTTCGATATGGGCGATACACCATCACCAAGATCGTCAGGGACAATGACTTTGAGCTCAACATCCCACTGTTTCTTGGTCTGTACCTAGTGTTCAATGTAGATCGCCTTCGGCCATACTGTCCACCATTGTTGGACACATATAACATTGCTAAACATCTCACACCAACATAGCTCAACCTGGACTACATGGAACAAGCCACAACTGTGGCTAATAAACTCGCAGGAGAGAAGGGTTCCTGGTTCGAGTAGGAGCAATGGCAGAAGATGGTAGGTTTAGGGTCGAAAAATTCAAAGACCAAAACTACCAGCTGTGGAAGATGCAGATGGAAGATTATCTGTATCAGAGAGATCTGTACCTACCATTAAGCAGAAAGACAAAGAAGCCGATGAGTATGACAGACACAGAATGGGATATTCTCGACAGAAAGGCCCTTGGAATAATACGGCTATGCCTAGCAACGTCGGTAGCGTTTAATATTTCAAAGGAAAGAACAACATAGGGTTTAATGTCAGCATTGGCCAAAGTATATGAAAAACCCTCGACCTCAAATAAGGTATTTCTTATGAAGCGTTTATTTAATAGGAAGATGTCAGAAGGTGGATCTGTTGCAGACCATTTAAATGATTTTAATACAGTTACAAGTCAGTTAAGTTTTGTAGGGGTAAATTTTGATGATGAAGTTAGGGCTCTATTATTTTTGTGCTCATTGCCAGAAAGTTGGAATGGCTTAGTTATGGCCATTAGTAACTTTGTCTCTAGATCTAGTACTTTAAAGTTTGATGATGTTGTCGGTGCAATCCTTAGAAAGGAAATGCGACGGAAAAGCTCCGGTGAGACATTAGGCAATGCTTTGACTGCAGAGACTAGGGGAAGAAAAATGGAAACAGGAAAGAGCCTAGGATATTGCAATAAGTCAAGAAAAGGCATATCTAAGTCTAGATCAAGGATAGTGTGTTGGAAATGCAGGAAGAAAGGACACCTGAAGAAAGATTGCAAGTCTCGGAAGGGAAAAGAAGGATACGCGTAGCAAGAAACTAATCATGAAGCGAATGTAACAGGTGATCTGTTGCAAGATGCTTTGATTCTTTCATTAGAAAATATTATTGATGCCTAGGTGGTAGATTCAGGGGCCTCATTCCATGCCACACCTGATAAGAAACATTTTCATGATTATGTTCAAGGATATTTTAGACAGGTTCGATTGGGTGATGATAAACCCTGTAAAATCATTGGAATGGATACAGTTTTCATAAAATAGTAGAATGGAAATCAATGGCTATTGAAGGATGTAAGGTATGTTCCAAATCTAAAGAAAAATATGATTTCAACATGGTAGTTGGGAGGTGAAGGTTGCGTAACTACTTTCACAGATAAAACCTGGAAGGTCACTAAAGGATCCCTAGAGAAAATGTTGGTACATTATACTTATGCAATAGTATTTCTAATTATGTTAATGTTTTAACCTCTACAGGAGAAGATACGGCATTGTGAGATCATAGGCTCGGGCACATGAGTGAGAAGGGGATGCAGATTCTTCACTCAAGAAATTTGTTGCCAGGTTTGAAGCATGTTGATTTAAAATTCTGTGAAAATTGTGTTTATGGAAAACAGAAGAGAGTTAGATTCCTCAGAGTTGGGAAAGAAAAGAAGAGCGAAAAATTAGAGCTTGTGCATACAGATGTATGGGGACATACTCAATTATCATCTCTTGGTGGCTCTTGTTATTATGTTACTTTTATTGATGATGCAACCAGGAAAACCTGGATTTATTGTCTTCGAAATAAATTTGATGTATTTGATACTTTCAAGAAATGGAAAGCTTTGGTTGAAAATGAGACAGGGAAAAGGTTGAAGTGTCTTAGATTAGATAATGGAGGTGCATATTGCAGCAAAGAGTTTGATAGGTACTGTTCAGAGAATGGAATTCGTAGAGAGAAGACAGTTCCAAGATCACCACAAGAAAATGACGTGCCAGAAAGGATGAATAGGATAATCATGGAGCGTGCAAGGTGCATGAGATTGCATGCAGGATTGCCTTTAAAATTTTGGGCAGATGCTGTAGATACTGTTGTTTATCTAATAAATGGAGGGCCTTCAAGTTCCTTGGATGGTGGTATTCCAGAGGAGACATGTACAGGTAAAAAGGTAAACTACTCTTTTTTAAAGACTTTTGGTTGTGAAGCCTTTGTCCACATTAATAAAGAAAATAGGACAAAGCTTGAGGCAAAATCAAAGAAATGTACCTTTATTAGATATGGTGTTAATGATTTTGGTTATCGCTTATATGATTATGAAAATCACAAAATCATTAGGAGCATAGATGTAATATTAAATGAAAAGGTTTTGTATAAGGATCAGCTGCAGGAAAAGAAACAGGAAAAAGAAATCATAGAATACACAATGCTTGACAATATCACAGGAAAAGTGATGGTGCGTGAAAATCATAATGATCAACAGCTAGAACAACAAGCACAACAGCAACAAGCACCTCAAACACCTGAAAGTGGTGTTAGAAGATCTACCAGGATAAGTAGACCCCCTGAACGATACTCTCCTTCATTATATTATGTATTGTTGATTGATTCTGGTGAACTAGAATGTTATGAAGAAGTAGTGCAGGTAGAAACCAGGAAGAAGTGGAAGCAAGCCATGAAAGAAGAGATGGACTCCTTAGCACATAACCAGACTTGGGACTTAGTCAGGTTTCCTGTAGGTAAAACAACATTGTAGAATAAATGGGTTTACAAGTTGAAGGAAGAAGATGGAGGTAGAAAAAGGTATAAAGCTAGACTTGTGGTGAAAGGGTTTGCACAGAGTAAGGGTATAGACTTTGATGAGATATTTTCTCCTATTGTGAAAATGACTTCAATCAGAACTATTCTAAGTCTAGTAGCAGCTGAAGATTTGCATCTTGAGCAGTTAGATGTAAAGACA
>APFE031564413.1:116229-176918 GCA_000404065.3 Pinus taeda
CAACAACCACAAGGATATGAGGTAAAAGGGAAGGAGAAACTAGTGTGCAGGTTGAAGAAGAGCTTGTATGGATTAAAACAGGCTCCAAAGCAGTGGTATCTAAAATTTGATAGGTTTATGTCTGAACAAGGTTATACTAGGTGTCACTCTGATCATTGTGTTTATCTCAAAAGACAAAATGATGGCAGCTATATTATATTGTTATTGTATGTAGATGAGATGCTTGTTGCAGGTTCTAACATGTAAGAAATAAATGTGCTCAGAAGGAAATTGGCAAACTCGTTTGAAATGAAGGATTTGGGTGCTGCAAAACAAATCCTTGGTATGAGAATAACTAGAGACAGGAAGAATCACAAATTAACATTGTCTCAAAGTGAGTACATAGAAAAGGTGTTGAAAAGGTTTAATATGCACAATGCAAAACCAATTAGTATACCTTTGGCTAGCCATTTCAAATTAAGTAAGGAGGCGTGTCCCAAGACTCAGGAAGAAATGGCTCATATGTCTAAAGTTCCATATGCATTAGTAGTTGGAAGCTTAATGTATGCAATGGTCTGCACAAGGCCTGATATTGCATATGCAGTGGGAGTTGTAAGCAGGTACATGAACAATCCAGGAAAAGAACATTGGATGGCGGTGACGTGGATTCTCAGGTATGTGAGAGGTACCACAAATCAAACATTATGCTTTGGTGGTTCAAACATTGCTCTACAGGGATATGTTGATGTAGATATGGCGGGTGACACAGATAATAGGAGGAGCACTACAAGATATGTATTTACTGTAGGTGGAACAATTGTCATTTGAGTTTCAAAAATCCAAAGTGTTGTTGCACTTTCAACAACAGAAGCAGAGTATGTTGCTGTTACAGAGGCTAGTAAAGAAATGATTTGGTTACAAAGGTTTCTGGATGAATTGGGTAGGAAGCAAGAGTTGGGCAGGTTACACAATGACAGCCAGAGTGCCATACATCTTGCAAAGAACTCTTCATTTCATTCCAAGACTAAACATATACAACTCAAGTACCATTTCATACGGTCGGCATTGGAAGATGGACAATGGAAGCTGGAAAAGATACACACTAGCCAGAATCCTGCAGATATGCTAACAAAAGTTGTAACCAAGGAGAAACTGAGAATCTGCTTAGTTTAATTGGTCTTCAAGTATGATGAAGAAGATGAGAAATAGCCAGGTCCAAAGTGGAGTCATTGTCTAGCAAATGAAGCAGCGGTGGAGTTACTATAATCAGTCTCCAAGTGGGAGATTGTTGGGTGTGGAGCCTAATTATCTTTTGTATTCAAAGGTTTCAGCCAGATGTATACCCCATGAAGATTGTACACTCCTCCATGCGGGGGGGCTAATCCCCCCCCGACTGGGGGGTCCGAGGGCCAGCGGTCCCCCCGGCGGGGGTTCGGGGTAGCACCCCCGAAGCTAAAAATAGATGTAAAATTGCCTTGTAAAAGTCTAGTAATTTGTAGTCAGTCTGGCCGTTCATTAGGCGGATGATCTGACAGTAGAAGTTATATTTAATTTAGTGTTTTTTTCCCTATAAGGCAACCCCTCACTATATATGAGGGAATTGTATTGCGTCTATGTAGATCTGTATTCGGAGTGAGGAAAAGAGAGGAGATTGAGAGTGAAGAGGGTGTTACAGCAGATCTGCTGTAGGTTGTATCTCTTAAGTTTGTTGGACAATATAATAAAGGAAGGACTGGTTGTTTCTCCGTGGACGTAGCCCAAACTAGGTGAAACACGTATATCTGTATCTCTCTTATTTTATGCGTTTTCTGTGTTCATATTTCTGCAATATTTTATGTGTTCCATTGCTCTGTAATATATAATTTTCTAACACCAAGGGAAACCTTTTTTAGTACATGTTTCTTCTTCGATCCACAGTGAAGTTATTACCCTAGATCTAGATAATTTTACAGTTTTTGTGAGACGATTCTCAAGGGGCTCCTTATGTTTACAAGTCAAAGACATAGATCTTGTCTCCTCACTCACAACCAAGATACAAGATTCGAAAACAATCCAATATGATAGTATTTGACTCCTTCATGGAGGTATGAAACTTCAGGATATGAATTCCCTCACTGAGTTTGGTATAGCCAAGGATACCTCAATTTATCTAGCATCAAGATTAATAGGCGGAGCCAAAGGCTGGGGTGTGTCCTCCTCCTCCCAACCCAAATATTATAAGGATTTAATAAAATTAGTTCTTCACTTGCAAACCCCAAAGCTCTATCAGGGTTAGCATTTATTGTGGATCAGGAAGCGAAAACCCCATCTCTTAAAGTGGATAACCTTATATCCATATTTTTAGCGATAGGTTATGAACCAAATGTGATTATTTTTTGTTTTAATGGTTTCTAGCCATCAACATTCACTTTAAGTGAATGGGTGCACAAAAATTGGTCTTAGAACACAGAAGTGCATTTTTGCTCAAAAGGATTCTTTATTGTGCTCTTTAGAGATATAGACCAACAAAAGTTTTTTGATTAGGGATCTTGGTTATGGGGCCCTTTTGGTCTATCATTTCAACCTTGGTTTGTTTTGTTTTAATCCCCTTTCTATGATGGCTCTAACAAATCTATTCTAGTTAAGGCATCCTACTTTACCCATTCATTTGAAACAACATGATATCTTAGCTAATGGGTGTTGGGTGTGTGTTATATTATTTCCACAACTAGCTGCACATGTGAAGGGATCATGGGGGGTGACAACCATCCCTGTTTGTTGTGTTGGGTGCAGTAGGGGGTGGTAGCCCCCTTTGCATGGGGTTCGGGGCAACGCCCCAAGAAAAAAAATTGAACCATATATTGGGTGGGTGGACCTACCTATGGTTTTGTGCATGGGTTTTGCACATGGTTTTGGAAATGATGGTTTTCTACCCATGGTATTGAGTAGATATGGTCAAGGGAACTATAGTTATGTTCTAATCCAGGGTTAATGGAGCAAGGTTTATGAATGTTTCGGCATGTATATATATGTATTGTAACATTGAAATGATAAAAATGAAAAATCAATCTAGTAGTTCCAATATGGGATGCAGGGGAAATATATGTTTATTTGTTTTATATTCTTGTCATTGTTTATTTTCTTTTTTTAGAATTCGTCTATAGATAATTTTTGTACAGGGTTAAAACCTACATTTGGTATCAGAGCAGTTTCAACTTCAAGGGGAGACCTTTGTTGTTGTGGGGTTTTTCTTGGGCCTATGGTAGACCCTGTTCAGTGGGAGATCTACAAGATCGATTGTTGTGGTGAAAGAATATGGCGAGCACTGGAATATATACATTGATAAAGTTAATGATCAGAGTTTTGAGTTGTGGAAACTCAAGATGGAGGATATGCTGGTGGCTAAAGATCATTGGATCGCAGTAGATCCGGGTACTAAACCAACAACAATTCCAGATGAAGATTGGGCAAAGTTGGATTAGAAAGAAAAGATCACAATATAGTTGTGTATCTCAGATTCAGTATTGTTAAATGTATCAGAGGAAGCTATGGCGAGGGCTTTGTCAAACAATTTAGGGACTTTGTACTAATCTAAGTCTCTGGTGAACAAATTGTTCCTACACAAAAAGCTATATAACCTGAGGATGAAGGATGCAGACTCGGTGATAGAGCATCTAGACGCCTTTAATACTGTGGTAAGCCAGTTGTTGATATTAAAATTGTAGATGAAGATAAGTGCATCATTTTGTTTTGTTCTCTACCAGATTCGTGGGATAGTCTTGATATGAAATGACCCTATACTAAAAACTGATGTAGAAGTGATTAGCCTTCTAAGATTTGAATGTTAACTGAAAGTGCGGAAATCGAGAAAAATTTCTTGAACAAAACACTTTACGACAACTAATAAACCATGATTAAGATGCAAAACAAAAGTGAAAACAACGAAAACATAGTTATACTAGATAGCAATATTGATTACGGAGTTCGTCCCTGATGGAATACGTCTTCGGGCTTGCTTTCAAGATGGGCAACTGTTTTTATTAGGAATGAGAAGGAATAAGTCAATTACACAATGAATTAGATAGAATGAACTTGCACACAGGCAATTCTGACCTCTGTCATAAGATAGCTCTCTAAACCAGCTTTCCAACGCCGCTTACGGTTTCCAAATCCGACTTTAGATGCTCCCGAAACACTAAAAGAAAAATCGGCTCTATCCCTCGAGAACCTACATACAAAAGCTGAAAACCACTATCCTATTCTTCATGGAAAAAATCTGCCTTTTAAAGGCCTCCAGGTTCATCAAAACTTCTTTGACTCAAATTGGGGTGAATATGTTGACTTGAAGGTTGAGTTGGTTTGATTTTAGCCACCTCAGGGGAAACCTTAGGGTTTATTAAGGTCCTCAAATTAATTGAAAACCAATTTAATTCATAAAAACCAAAAATAGACATTGGATATAATGAAATCGTTAGTTGTCAAGGTAAATTGGGCAGAGGTTGATGACTTGCTATGTGAATAGTTTCAGTGTAACTGTTTGCGGCCACCTGCGATGTTTAACCCTGCAACTTTGGCTAACCATGTGGTCTGATCGTTCATACGACAACTGCCTCCGATGGTGGTGGTGGATTGTCAACTGTTTCCGATGCAGTCACGATCAATGCTAACCCCGACGTACTTACCTTGTCTATTCACATGACAAGGTTTGAAACTCGCACGATTAAGGCCTGTGGTTGGAACCTCCAAACACGGTGACATCCTCTGCCTGTTAGCTTATAGTGCCCACATGATGAATAGTCCTGATGTGGTTTAAGAACGCGGTTACAGACTTTTTATGTGTTTTGTAATGCTTTTTTTGAAACACATATTCAATGGTCAAGGGTTAGAGTGATGGTTTTAGACTAGGTTTTGAATGTGATAGGTTTAAGATTTATAACTTGGTCATTAGGTTTAGGCTAGGGTTAGGTTTTAAGGTTTAAATACATAATTTTTCAATGTATTAGGGTTTGAATGGTTTAGCATAGGTTTTGACACATGGTTTGTAGCTTAGGGAATGGTGTTGGATTTAGATGTTTAGAACTAGCATTAGGTTCTTTGGGTCTTAGATGTAGGAATAGGATTTTAGGTCTAGAATTTAAAAACCCTTTTACAATATTTCATCACAATGTGAAGTAAAACCACATGTGACGACCAAACCCACGCACATCGCCAACTCCAGTTGTCTTTGCAACGGCAACTCGAATGATGAATCTATGCCATGGACAACACTCATGTCGACACATCAAACTTCTGCGATGGATGATACAACCATATCAACACCAATCATGTTTGTCAAATGACAAAACACATGTCATCGACCAAACCCTAGGTAACTGTCAATGAACTCAAGTCGAAATCCAGGTGTTAAACCATCTCCATTGAACGCCATGAAAAACTACAAACATTACCTGAACAACCTGATCATAACCAACACTATCAAAACTGAACTAAAGCAATGACGACACTAAACAACACTTAAACACCTATACAATTTGAATCAATGGATCCTCCTGGATCATTCCTCTCCACTTGAAAGATTTTGGACCACAAAATTTTGACTAATCAATTAGTCGATGAGGTTAGGACTCCCTTCTTTCCACCTTGACCTGATGATGTACCAACGCATTCGATCAATCACCTGCATGTGATGACCCTGATGATGCTAACCATGATACCTTTTGATTTGGTGACCTGTTTTTTCCATCCGCAGTATGAATAACTTGCGACGATGGGCAAATAACCTGTTATCAACATGGAAATTGAATTCTTTCCATGAAGAATCATGAGTTAGTGATTCAAAAACAACTTTGAAAACATTATTTGTAGAACTTTGTTCAATACATCTAATGGGTATTAACAATCTACTTTCTGGAATAACTGAAATATTCAAAGACTCCTTTGATTTTAGCTTCATATCAATTATTTGACTTGATTTATTTTCTTGTGGACCGATTACTAAGTGAACTTGCTGCACATAACTCATCCAGTTGTGATGTAAATATTTGTTGCAACTTATTTTAATTTTGAAAGTATCTAAGTAATTGTTGATTTACTTGAATCATGATTTCTTTGTCTATTAACTTATATTTCCATCGACTAACACTTTCACTTAATGCATTAGTTTTCAAATCATGATAAGGAAACTTTAGATCTTCTTTTGAAAATGCTTTGTCATGAAAACTTATAAACTTCCTATCCACTTGAAAAGAGGCTTCATTACTTTTTAAAGCATGAAATGATGATGTAATACCAAAGAAATGTAACACTGACTTTCCCCAATACTAACCTGCACCCATGAAACTGACAATAAACATACCATCTGAAACAAGTCTCTGATTAGACTCAAATTTACCATTCCCTGCAATACACTGTTGATGATGATAGTTTCTATAATTTAGTTGAATGAATGAATTGAGATTCATTCTGTCTTTAAGAAGATGTTCATAGGAAATTAAATGTATCTCATGTTGCTTATCCTATTCATGAATAAGATTTCTTGGAAAAGAATTAACCACCTTGACCAATTAATCTATAAACTGAATCTTACATCTTGAACAATCATCCTTTTGTTGTTCCTTAATAAACATGAGTACATATTTACTTGAACTTATTAACTACTTAACTTGATTCGTAACAATTAAATCCAAGTTTGATTTGACTTTATGTGCCCTACAATAAATTCAACCCCTTCTTTCTTTAGGTGATATTTATTTTCTCTTATGTAAAACATTGCTTCTCTATCATAAAGATAAGGACTTCCTAAGACAACTCCACATATGTCTATTGGGACCACATCTAACTCTACTTCATCAATGTACTTAGATGTAATTGCAAATTTTAACCAACACTACTTTGTGACATGTATCTGAGTTGATTTATTAATCCAACCTAATGGGTATGGTCTTGGATGATTCTATGTCTCCAATTCCAATTGATTAACTATATGTTCAGATATTAAATTTTCTTGCGATCCATTGTCAAACATTGTGTCAATCATTGTATGCTTAGAAGTTATCCTTATGTGGAAGATTTCAACTCTTTTATCCTCATGTGGACGATTTATGTTTGAATAAGATACATTAGTTTTCGAACTTGAACCAGTATCAGAAGTTTTACCTGTTGTAACCATGGTGGTTATCCTCCTTTCATCACCTAAATCTGAACCCAGATCTTGTTGGACTTCTACAGTGGCCTTCTTTTCATCCTTTGCCTTAAGGAACATTTTGGGCTTAAGTTCTGGATGAAGTTTCCAGCACTTTGATTCACCATGACCGATTCTATGACAATGAGAATAGGTAGGTCTTTCCTTTTGAACGATCATTGATTTCTTTCTCTTCGAAATGTTCTTCCCCTTGCTGTCACTGGAATCTCTGGTTTCCATCTCTTTGGATAACTGCAATGACAACTTAAATGGTTTGCCACTTGATTCAATATGTACGGCTTGAACACACACCTCGTCAAAATCATCAAGATTAAACATCAATAAAGTATGCTACAAATATGAATGTAAACTATCGATGTATTTTAACAAAGTTTCATGTGTATCTAATGAAATACCAAGCGCCAATGCTTTCTTCCTGAACTCTTGAGTAAACTCCTGAACACTCTTCCCTTTACCTTGCCTTAGATGCTACCAATCAATAACAACTTGTTGCATGTATCCTAAAGGATAGAACTGTTTCCTAAGAGCTTTCAAAACTTAGTCCATGAAGAGATGAATTTTCCTTTGCACTTTACATCTATCTGAGTTTTACTTTCCCACTAGATTAAAGTTGTTCCCCCCATTCTAAGTGTAGCCAACTAAATTTTAGTTTTATCTCTAGAAATGTTTTGAATGCGACAATACACTTCTAACTGCTTTATCCAATTATCTAGCTTTGCATGATTCATTTTGCCATCATAAACTTGTAACTCAAATTTAACATCAAGTTTCAAAAGAGATGTTTTCTTAGATTTCTTTTTTGTTTCAGGTTCTGCACTAGAAGAAGAAGAAGAAGATGATGATGATGGAGATGATGGAGGTGAAGGTGCTTTATCATTCTTCCCTTTACCTTTGTCCTTATTCGATGCCTTTGAAGAAGAAGCTGCATCTCTCATCTTCTTGTCTTCATACAATTCTCCCAACATCTACTGCATAGTTAAGAATGCATGCTGAAATTGTTCCTCACTCATCTTAGTCTCAGTGTTTTCACCTGCATCTAGTCTTGACATGGTCGATTTCTGAACGACTCGTCGCTTTCCAATCTCTGGATCAATGTGCTCAAGGATTCCTTCTCCTCGTTGCGACTTAGACCTGGTTAACATTCAATGGAAAACTCTACAAACACAACCTGCTCTGATACCAAATTATATGATCTAAAATGACCATATATTAAAAATCGATGTAGAAGTGATTAGTCATCTAAGAATTGAATGTTAACTTAAAGTGCAGAAATCGAGGAAAATTGCTTGAACATAACACTTTACAATAGCTGATAAACCATGATTAAGATGCAAAATAGAAGTGAAAACAATGAAAGCACAATTATACTAGACAACAAGATTGATTATGGAGTTTGTCCCTGATGGACTATGTCTTCGAGTCCGCTTTAAATATAGGCGACCGTTTTTATTAGGAATGAGAAGGTAGAAGTCGATTACACAGTGAATTAGATATAATTAACTTGCACATTGGAAATTCTGACCTCTGTCATCAGATATCTCTCTGAACCATCTTTCCAATGCCACTTACAGTTTCCAAATCCGACTCTGGATGCTCCCGAAACACTAAAAACAAAATCGCCTCTATCCCTTCAGAACCTGCATACAAAAGATGAAAACCACTATCCTGTTCTTCATGGACAAAATTCGCCTTTTAAAGGCCTCCAGGTTCATCAAAACTTCTTTAACTCAAATTGGGGTGAATAAGCTGACTTGAAGGTTGAGTTGGTTTGATTTTAGCCACCTCAGGGGACACCTTAGGGTTTATTAAGGTCCTCAAATTAATTGAAAACCAATTTAATTCATAAAAACCCAAAATAGACTTTGGCTATAATGAAATCATTAGCTATCAAGGTAAAAAAGGAAAAGGTTGATGACTTGCCATGTAAACAGTTGTAGTGTAACTATTTGCAACCACCTACGATGTTTACCCCCATAGTTTCGGCTAACCGTGCGGCCTGATGGTTCATGTGACAACTGCCTCCAACAGTGGCGGTGGACTATCAACTGTTTCCGATGCAATCACAGTCAATGCTAACCCCGACGGCCTTACCTTTTCTGTCCACATGACAATGGTTTGAAACCCGCACAGTTAAGGCCGATGGTTGGAACCTCCGAACACTGTGACATCCTCCGCCTGTTATCTTGTAGCACTCACATGATGAATAGTCCCCCTGCAGTTTAAGAATGCAGTTAGGGACTGTTTATGTGTTTTGTAATGTTTTTTTTTTTTAACACATATTCAATATCTGAGGGTTAGAGTGAGGGTTTTAGACTAGGTTTTGAATGCGATAGGTTTAGGATTTACAACTTGGTCATTAGGTTTAGGCTATGGTTAGGTTTTAAGGTTTAAATACATAATTTTTCAATGTATTAGGGTTTGAATGGTTTAGCATAGGTTTTGACACATGGTTTGTAGCTTAGGGAATGGTGTGGGATTTAGATCTATAGAACTAGCATTAGGTTCTTTGGGTCTTAGATGTAGGAATAGGGTTTTAGGTCTAGAAATTAAAAACCCTTTTACAATATTTCGTCACAATGTGACATAAAACCACATGTGACGAACAAACCAACGCACATCGTCGACTCCATCTGTCTTTGAAACGACAACCCAGATGATGAATTTATGCCATGGAAGACACTCATGTCGACACATCAAACCTCTGCGATGGATGATACACAATGTAGACACCAATCTTGTTTTTCAAATGACAAAACACATGTCGTCGACCAAACCCTGGGGAACTGTCGATGAACTCAAGTCGAAGACTAGGAGCTAAACCATCTCCGCTGAACACCATGAAAAACTACGAACATTACCTGAACAACCTGATCATAACCAACAATGTTGAAACTAAACTGAAGCGACGACGACATTGAATGACACTTGAACACTTGTACAATTTGAATCAATGGATCCTCCTGGATCAAGTCTGGTTATCACAATAGGTAGCAATACAACTACATTGAAGTTTGATGAAATAGTATCATACTAGTTGTCAGAGGAGATGACATAGAAAGATATGGAGGGCCATAATGGATATGCCTTGTCAGTACGAGGACGATCCCAGAACATAAACAAAAATATTTCCTGGAGTAGGAGATCTAAATCTAGAGGGAGATCTAAATCTTTAGGAAATCCTATAAAGGTGTGCTGGAAATGTGGAAATGAAGGGAACTTCAAAAAGAACTATAGATATAAAGCTCCTAAGAAAGGAAAGGGATCTAATGATGCTCCTTTTTCAGAGGCAAAAACCATCCCAGATAAAGGTAGGGGTGTGTACGTGGATTCTTCTTCAAGTACACATGTAGATCATGAGGCTTGGTTGATTGAATCAGGTGCATCCTTTCACTTCACTCCCCATATGGAGTGGTTCTACGAGTATGAGAAATATGATGGTGATGGTGTCTTATTAGGGGATGACAAGAAGGCTAGAATCGTCGGACACAGAAAATTCAAGCTAAAGTTGTGAGGTGGAACAATTAGAACACTTCCGTGTGTTATGCATATTCCTTGGCCAGAAATTTGATTTCTATAAGCAAGATGGGTGATGCAGGTGGAAAAACACTATGAAAAAGATACCTATAAGATGGTTCGGGGAGCATTGGTATTGATGCGGGGATTTTGGGTTGGAACTCTATACAAGATTTTGGGTAATATTGTTATTGATAGTGCAATAGTTCTGTGGTTCTTGAAAGTGGATTAGAAATCTAGTGGTCTCTGGAGAAAAAACCATGCTATGGCATCAAATGCTTGAAAATATTGCTCTTTGGATTTCGATTTCTATGAACATTGTCTATATTGGAAGCACAATCGGGTGATTTTATCCTCTGGTTCTGAGAGGGCGAAAGGGATATTAGAGATTGTGCACAGTGATGTGTTTGGACCTGTTTCGGTTCCATCATTGGGTAAGTCTATGCACTGTGTATCATTTATAGATGACTTCTCAAGGAATACATGGATATATTTCTTTAGGAAGAAATCTGAAGACTTTGATAGGTTTAAAGAATTTAAGGATGTAATGGAAAACCAGACAAAGAGGAAGATAAAGGTGTTGAGGACAGATAATGGTGGAGAGTTATAAAAGAAGGAATTTTAAGAGTTCTATAAGAAGTGTGGTATAGCATAGCAAAAGACTACTCCATAGGCACCTCAAAAAATGGAGTTTCTTAAATAATGAACAGGACGTTGATGGAAAAGGAAAGAAGCATGCCTAGTGGTGTTGGGTAAGGACACATATTATGGGCAGAGGCGGTGGAGACTGCATGTTACTTGGTTAATAAATCACCTTCGTCAGCATTGGGGGATAATAATCCACATGAGGTATGGACTGGTAAGAAACCCTCTCTTTCACGTTTGAGGGTATTTGGTTGTAATGCATATGTACATGTTCTAAAGGAGGAAAGAACCAAGTTGGATAATAAATCTAAAAGGTGCATCTTTATTGCGTATAAGGATGGTTTAAAAGGTTATAAGCTTGGAACCCAGAAACGAGGAAGGTTGTGTACAGCTGAGATGTGGTGTTTAGAGAGGTGAAAGATGTTATTAAACATGAAGTCCTACCAAAAGAACTGAGAATATAGAGTTTGAGCTAAAGGTGGAAGAATCAGACTCTACAACAAAACAAGAATAAAAATATGAAGAGACACAAACTCTAGTTGCGAGAATATCAGTTCAAGAAAGAAGGCAGCCAGAAAGGTATAGTCCATTTTATTTTTGTTCAAATTTTTCTTTATCTATTACTGATGATGATCCCATAACTGTCAATGAGGTAGTAGATTCAAAGGATGGAAAAATCTTGAAAGAGGTCATGGTTGATGAATGGCATATTTGGAAAAAAATGAGGCTTGGGATCTGGTGGAGTTTTTGGCTAGAAGGAAACCCATTTGAATCAAACGGATGTTTAAGAAGAAGATGAATGCAGAAGGCAAGATGGAGAAATACAAATCTCGGTTGGTAGAAAAAGGTATTCCTAGGTGTCGGGAATTGATTTTGGTGATATTGTTTCTCTTGTTACCAAGGTATCTTCTATTAGATTACCTTTATTTCTTTCTGCTGCTTTTGATTTTGAGGTAGAATAGATGGATAAGAAGACAACATTTATTCACCAGGATTTGAAGACCTAATTGTCCTCCAAATTCGACATGAAGGATATTGTTGCTACAAAATATATTTTGGGCATGGAAGTTAAACAAGATTAGGCAAAGTGGAAGCTATAGTTAAACCATTGGAAGTATGTCAAGACAATACTGCAGAGGTTTAATATGCAAGATAGTAAACTGGTGAAGGTTCCTATTCCTATAGGTGTAAAGTTATCTGTTGAATAGTGTCCCAAGACACAAGAAGAGGAAGAGGACATATCCCATGTTCCATATGCAAGTGTGATCGGTAGCTTGATGTGTGAAATGGTTTGAACTAGACTAGACATTGCACATGCAATGGGAGTATTGAGAAAGTTTATGTCAAAACCAAGGAAGGAGTATTGGATAGCAATGAAGCAGGTTTTCAGGTATTTGTGTGGTACTAGTAATTATGGTTTGTGCTACCAAGTAAGATCAATATTAGACAAGTTCTAGACATCCATGGTTTTGTTGATGCAAACCGGGTTGGAGATCTGGATCAAAGAAGATCTACAAGTGGGTATGTGTTTAACCTATTTGGAGGTGCAGTCAGTTGGATGAGTAGGAGACAATTTGTAGGGACACTTTCAACTACAGAGGTAGAATACATGGCAGCCACTCATGCAAGCAAGGAAATAGTTTGGTTACAAAGATTGTGTTCAAGTATGGGGTTAGTAAAATGAGCTATAAGGATAGACTCTGATAGCCAAAGTGAAATTTTCTTGGCAAAGAACCTTGCTTATCATTCAAATACAAGAACATTGATGTTTGGTATCACTTTGTGAAGGATATGGTTGAGGACAAAAAGGTGTTGTTGGTAAATCTGGACACTTCGAAGAATGTTGCAAATGCATTGATGAAGGTTGTGAGCATTGAGAAGTTTTCTTGGTATAGAGAAAAAATGGGTGTTGGAGGATTGAACCAATGACTAAGCTCTCTTATAAACCCCCGTTTGGAAAAGAAAAGAACAAGTGGGAGAATGTAGGGTCTGTGTTATATTTTTTCCATGACTATCTGCACATGCGGGGGGGTCACAAGGGGGGTGACAACCACCCCTGTTTGTTGCACTGGGCACTGCAGGGGGTTCACAAAGGGGGGGGGGGCACAACCCCCCTTGTCAGGGGCTTTCATGGGGGCGGTGGCCCCCCTGCACGGGGTCCGGAACAACGCCCCAAGAAAAAAAAGTTGGACCTTATATTAGGTGGGCAGACCTACCTATGGTTTTATGCATGGGTTTTGCACATGGTTTTTGGCATGATGGTTTTCTACTCATGGTTTTTTGTAGATCCGTTCAAGAGGACTATGATTATGTTCTAATCCAGGGTTAATGGATTGGGGTTTATGAATATTTCTGCATGTATATATATGTATTGTAACATTGAAAGGATAATAATGAAAAATCAATTTGGTAGTCTCGGTTTTGGGATCCAGGGGAAATATCTGTATATTTGTTTTATATTCTCGTCATTGTTTAATTTTTGTCTTTTAGAATTCATCTACAAGTAATTTCTGTACAGGGTTAAAACCTCCAATGGGGGGAATTTATTAGGTCACTTCATCAAAGTAGAAACTAAAAGGATTTCGAAATGAATTATTACATTTGCCTACATATGTGTCAAAGTGGACCTCAATAAATTGTTTCTAGATAAAATCCTTCTTAAATTGAGTAATAGGGTTTATTTGCAACCGATGGACTATGAAAACACTACCTTCTGATGCAGGACTTTTCAACAACCTTGTCATCTTTAGAATGCCTACCCTTTTTCGTAAGAGATGTATCCACACTCATATGTTAAGAAAAAGAGTCATGGATGGAAAGATCTAAAGGGAACAAAAGTATCCAAGACTACTTCGACTCCCAAGCATCACAACCTACAACAACAAACATCTATTGCCAAATCAACTCCTGTAGCATCATCTCGACCCCATGGAGAGCCATCTCATCCCTCAACATAGGAAGGTCATCCTTTCACTGAAAATGTAGGAGATCTAGCCATAAATTTGGTTGCATAAAAAAGTGGGGACAAATGTACCCACGAATTAGATCACTTGGTTAGAAACAAGGAAACAACAAATATGATAAAACCACCATAAATGGATCTGTCTCAAAGAAATGATGGCGTTGTCTCATCTACATATGTTCTTGGTAACTATTCAGAATGGATTGATGTCTACAAGAGCAAATGAAAAAAAGAAAATCCCATGACCATTCCTAGGATCTAAGACCAAGAAGGTAGTAAGTATATTGCCAAGTATTATGCTTATTTGTGAAGGATAGATTTTTATAATATGCTATTTTGAGGTTATATATATATATATATATATATATATATATATATATATATATATATATATACACTTTTATATTTATAATAAACCATTAATTTATCTTAATAAATTGTAACTATAAATAATTGAATCACATAAAGTTTTCTCAGAGTATGATTTAGAATTATTTTTCTGATATCCCCATACCAAAAGAAATTGGCAATGACCAAAATTTATCTCCTTATCATTTTTAGTAATGACTAAATTTTATTAAAACATAATAATATACTATAAATCTTGAAACTTTAACCACTAAAAAACCAAATTTTATAATCTATCCTCAAGAAAAATAAATAAATAAAATAAAATAATTTTAATTATAAAAAATTAATACATATTTTCCATTAAATATTAATTAGTTTTAATGCATTTAATAAATATTATTAAAGAAGCTATTATCAATTTACAATGTCAAACTAATTATTAAAAATTAAATAAACGGAGTAAATAGGACATTGCCAACTTATATAGTTTGTTGAAATAACATTGTTGAAGGAGGTGAGAAGCTAGAGAGTGTCAAGTTGTATCAAGTCCAATTATTACTTAAATCTCAAAAAATATAAAAGTTATAAAATAATTGATATATTAAATTAATCATTATTATTGGGAGGAATAATAAGTGGGATATTAAAATTAATTAATTGATATAAAATAAATAATATATAAAAATAAAATAAATAATATATTAAAATTAATACGGTTTGAATATGGTATTAAGAAGAAATATTTTTGGAGAAACTTAATTACAAATAGTTGAAACGTTTGAAATTTTAGGTGAATTTTTCACCTTCATCATATATATGAAGTAAAAACATATTTATGTTTCATGTTTTTGATGATGGGTAAAGGGTTCACTTAAAATTTCAGATGTTTCAACTATTTGTAACACAATTTCTCTATAAACATTTTTTTCTCATTATGAATTATAACTGTGGAAATTTAGATACCATATGATATGGAGGTTAATTTTTTATTTTTTATTTTTTATTTTTTTTTTTAACAATTTTTTTTATATTTTACATTTTTTTTTTTCCATTTTTAAGTACTAGGGGGATTATAACTAGAACATACAATCATTGATCTTGAATACAATCATTGCTCCACCAAGGATTACATAAACCTCTATGTCTTAATATGATAGCCCACAAACCATAATGAGTATGGTTAGCGAATATTTTAAGAAAGGCGGGTGGCATTGTCATTATGAGTTCCAAAGGGCTACTCCAACATGGGTTATTATAAAAAACATACATAGGTGTAAACTTTGATCCACTCATGTGTGCACAAGTCACAACACTATTTAATACTCTCTACATGTGATGACACATTGGGTCACTAACTGAAGATGTCTCCATTGCTCCAAACTAAATTCTCATGGAAATTGAATGTTGCCAATAAATTTTTTTCTCTAAACTTTGACCAAAAATATTAATGTTATACATATACAAAATAATAATAATATATATAATATTTAGCTATATTTAAAGTATATCACAATACTCAAACAATATAGTATATCAATATCAATATTTTCTTACAATGTTTATTATTAGTAGTATATAATAATATCAATACGAGAAGAATTTCTTATGGCTATGTGTGTGGGGTAAAACTATATATATATTATAAAATAAAATATAAAAATAAAGTAATTGAATTTTTTTCCAAGGAAAAAAAGCATGTATTGTATTTATAGCCAATATAAATTAGATTTAGTGTAGGTGTAGTAGCATTTTAGTAGTACATAGGCCAAAAAAAATATGTCTGATAAGTCCACGTTATCAGTTACAAAAGCAGTGAGTGTATGCCATTTGTTGTTGTTCAAAACTAAACTATCCTATCTTCTTTCTTCTTCAAAAAATAGAATTCATGATAAAATCTTATCACATCATGCAATGCCTTGCAATAAATGTTGTCATAGTATAGCAAGCTCTATGAAACTTTGTTCAATGATGGGAGGCTGGTAACATATTTGTACTTGTTAGTACCATGTATTCCATACAAAAGCAAAAAACATGTAAGCTTTAGTAAGAGAAGAAAAAATTATATAGCACTCAAAAAGTAAGCTTGCAGCCAAGTAAGATGTTAGTGTACAAATGTGAAGGTAAGATGCAAGAAGGATTTCTAACTTCATTAATTATGCCCAGGGGCATAGTTGGTGTTGGTTGATTGAGCCTTCATTTCTTTATTTGGTTTTTCCATTATCCTTGATCTAGTGCCAGTCTTTTCTTTGAAATCTGATCAACTATTCTGTTTTGTTCCCTATAGATATGTGTGATGTGTGAGAAAAAGTTATTGTTAATTGGATAAATTTTTGATATAGTAGAAGAAGGGTATAGTTTTTCATTTTAGTTTTACCTTGCAATGTGTGAAGGATGTGTGAGGAAAAGTTATTTTTATAGGAGGGTATAGTTTTTCATTTTAGTTGTACCTTGCATCCATTTTCTAACAACCAAGGGATATCCATAGATATTGATCTTAGATATTTGTAGACAATCAAGTAACTCTGATAGTAATTTAAGAGAAAATACTTCATTGAAATTGTTTGAAGTCTTCCCAATTGTAAGATAAGGAGAAGAAACAAGAATTTGTTAGATAGATAATGCCTCATAACCCACACACAGAAGAGTTTTTTTGTGATGCTTCACTAATAAAATCCCATGGTTTTCCTTTTACAATTTCAACTTTGAAACTATTCCAAATTCTCATAACAGGTTGATATCAAAATAGATATTTAGAGGGATAGATTGTTCATTGCCACTCTGATATATGATTGTCCTTGATTTTCAAAGATATAGTTGTTTGTTTCAACCATATGCCCCAACAAACAATAAGGGGGGGAGTTTTTATGTCTCAAACCAGGAGGTAACTCCTCAAATGAGAATATGTTTATTCATTTGGGTTGTTCATAGTTATATACATGAGGGAGTGACTCTTAAGTTTCATCTCCCAGTGACTCTTCATTTTCCCTTATTTATTATTTACACTATTTACAATTGTTCACCCAATCCCTATGATTAGGTGTCAACATTCCCCCCCTTAATCTGAAGGGATGTTGGTGAGTCCAAGCATCGTTATGAATCTTTCAAGATTTTATTTTCCAAGTGCTTTGGTGAAGATGTCTGCAATCTACTCATTAGTGGAACAATGGCAAAGATGGATTGTTTTGGCCTCAACATGATGTCGAATCAGATGATATTTTGTATTGATGTGCTTCGTTCGAACTTGGAACTTTGGGTTCTTGGCCAAATTTATTGCAGAGGTTTTGTCAATCATGAGTGGAGTCAAATGTACTTGTTTTACCTGCAAATCTTCCAGAATTTTCTTGAGCCGCACAATTTCTTTTGTTGCCTCAGTTGCTGCCACATATTCTACCTTTGTTGTGGAATCTGCTGGAACTTATTTTTTGTGTGATCTCTAGGGGATAGCTCCTGATCCAAGACTCATAGCATAACCAGAAGTAGATACCCCAGTTTCTTTGTCTCCATCGAAGTCTGAATCAGAGTATCTAATCAAGCTGAAGTCACCCACTTGTGTATACTTGATTCCAAAGTCTTGAGTTCCCTTCAAGTACTTTAGAACTCTTTTTGCAGCAGACCAATGTCCCTCACAAGGATTTTTCATAAACCTAGAGAGGATTCCAACAACAAAAAAAATGTCTAGTCTGGTAGTAGTCAGGTAGTTTAGACTTCCTACAAGTTGTCTATACTTTGTTGCATCCTCAAGTTATTTTCCTTGAATGCATGTGAACTTTAAGTTTTGTTCCATTGGAGTAGTTAGAGGATTGCATTCAATCATGCCAAATCTATTCAACAGATCTCCAATGTGCTTCTTTTGAGAAAGTAATATAGACTTCAGAATTGAGTTACTTCAATACCAAGATAGTAATGAACATAGCCCAAATCAGTCAGTTCAAAACCTTTCCTCAATTCCTTCTTTATGGATGCAATTTAGCTCTCATTTTTCCCCGTCATCAAAATATCGTCTACATATACCACAAGATATACAACCATTTTTCCAACTTTCTTAACAAACAAAGTTGCATCATCAAGATCATAATATTTGAAATTGAGTTTCAGAAGATGCTCAATTAATTTTTCATACTAGGCTCACGGTGCTTTCTTGAGTCCATACAAGGATTTCACAAGTTTTCATACTTTATGTTCATGTCCTTTCATAGAAAATCCTTCAGGTTGGCACATAAAAGCATTCTCTTTTAGATCTTCATTCACAAAAGCAGTTTTTACATCCATTTGATAGACTTTCAAATCGTTCTAAGCTGCTAGGGAAAAGAGTGTCCGGATGGTAGCCATGTTGTTGTGGGGGCAAAAGTCTCCTCATAATTGACCCCTTCCTTATGTGCAAAACCTTTTGCCACAAGCTTGGCTTTGTGCTTGTCAAGTGAGCCATCAACTTTATACTTGTTCTTGTAGACCCACTTGAAGCCAATTGGTTTAGTTTTCGATGGAGGATCAACCAGCTTCCAAGTGCCATTCTTTATCAAGCCATCATACTCCTTTTGGATCGCTTATTTCCATTTGTCATGAGAAGCGGCTTGTTTGAAGGAATTTGGTTCAAAATCTGTAGACAAATTCAATTCACAATCATAAGAAACATCCATATCAACAGGTGAATTAGAGTCATCTACATCACCTCCATTTTGCAGGCTTGAATTTTTTGTTCCTGTCTTTCCAACCTCATCAGGATGAACATTTTCAAGTGTATTTGTTAGCCACTTTGCGGGACCCTTATGAGATGGTCCAGGCTGCTCAGTTAATTGATTTGGGAATGAATCAAGATTGAGTCTCCCAATTCTGTCAATCACATCACTCAAAGTATCATCAGTGGTTGAAGTTTCATGTGGGGGAGAGAGTGCTTCAGAAGAATATTCCACAGGTTGATCCAGTTTAGGAATCCCCCCTTCAAGATGTGGAATTTTATTATCAAATTCTTGAAATGGTTTTGCATTTGTGAATCTATCTAAGCGATCAAGTTGCCGCTCAACAACATTGTCAACTTTGGATGATTTAAGAAATATTACATCTCTGGATACAACAAATTTTTTATTAACTTCATCATAGAGATGGTATACTTTGGAGGTGTTTGAATACCCCAAGAAGATACACTTACGACTCCTTACACGAAGTTTGTTTCAAGGCATAATAAGTGAAACCAAACACCTCGAGATACTTAACCGAAGGAATATGCCCATACCACATTTCATAATGAGTCTTGTTTCTAATAACATTAGATGGACATCTACTCTTTACATATACAACACATAGAAATACATCAACCCAAAACATCACTTTTACATTCTTGAAAAACATCATGGAGCGCATCATATTTAAGATTGTCCTATTCATCCTTTCAGCAATTCCATTATGTTGGGGATTATAAGTCATAGTTGTTTAATGTTTGATCCCATGTTGGTGAAGATAGTTTTCAAATTCATTTGAAGTTTATTCTTTTCCATTATCAATGGGAATAGAGCCAATATGAGATTGTGCATCATTTCCAATCCATGTATGAAAGTTCTTGAATGTTTGAAAAGCATCAGATTTGTTATTCAGTAAATAAACCCAACACATTCTGGTGTAGTCATCAATAAATGTCATCATATATTTATTTCCATCTGTAGAAGGAACAGGCATTGGACCACATAAATCTGAATGAATGAGTTCAAGTTTTCTATATGCTCTAGAATGTGAATCATGAAAAGACCATTTGATATGCTTTCCTAGAATGCAAGCATTAGATTACTTAAGTTTCCTAGGAATTGTAGGCAAACTAGTAACACCATTTTTCTTCAACAAGCGGAGGTTTTCATAGTTCAAGTGTTAAAATATAACACGCCATAATAAACTTGATGGAAATGTACCTTCATCAAATGAGAATTGTATGAGAAATTGTATGCACGAGCCGAGGGACCTTGTAGCTTGAGAATCATTTCTTCTTCTATCCTCGTCATGACAAGTGAGTGATCTGATGCTTTTCTCACCTAAATCTTTCCATCGAACATATGAATGGAGTGTCCTTGCTGACAGATGTGGACCAAGGACAACAAGTTTCTCCTCAGTTGTGGGAGATATTAAACATCATGCAGAAGAAAGTCTAGAATACCAGGCAATTTGAGCCTGATTGTGCCAAGCCCTGATGGCTTGAGTTTTGATTTGTCTGCAAAGTATACTGCTCCATCAACATTGTCAGTAAATTCTTCAAAAAAGTCTCTTCTCAAAATCATGTGGCAAGTTGCTCCTGAATCAAGCAACCAATAATTTTTCCAAGAAGCAAGTGAAGCATTAAATAAGTCTTCATTCACTCCAATATTACAATGTGCCACTACATAGTGAGTGGATTCAGGTGCCTTACCTTTCTCTTTATCATTATTTTTACCTTTAGGTTGATTTCTTTCCTGCTCAATTTTGTCCCAAGGAAAATTGCATGTGCATGCATCATGTTATCCATCTTTATTGCAACGTATGCAATGCAAATCTGACTTTTCTCCTTGAGAGTGTCTGCCCCCCTGCCTCTGAAATTTCTTCTTCCTCGTCCTCTTCGACCACGTCTTCCTCTGGAAGAAACTTGAGAAATATTCTTCTCTCTATGTGCAAGACACACAACCTCTTCAGAATACTGAGGAGTTGTCTTATCCCAAAAATCTTTCTCTCTTTCAACAAATTTATTCACAACGGAGTCAAAGGTAATTTCTTTGAGGTTTCCATTTGCTTGCAATGACTCAAGATAATTTGAGTAAGTGGGATAAAGTGCCTTGACAAAAGCTATCAGAGGAATGTCCTGTTCAACATTAGTGACTTTGATATCATGCATAATAGATTTGCTTCTGACGTAAGAGCAAGAGGATCATCATTTTGTAATTCAAGGCTGAACAATTTAATCATGAGTTGAACAACTTCAAGTGCAGAGTGTGAGTTATAGAGTTCCTTCAGTTTTTGTAAGGCTTCGAAAGCAATTGAAAATGGAAAAATATGGTGACTCACCTCTTCATTTACTGAGGCTGCAATCAAGGAATAATCCTTGTTGTTCTTATTTTCCCAAATGGCGAATCCCTGTTTCAGGTAGGTTGTTCTGGTTCTTTGTCTCCTTCTCCAACACACACTCCTTTCAACAGATAATTAAAAATGAGAGTGTGTTTGATTTTTCGAGACCACTCAGGATAATTCTCCTTCCCATTGAGAACCACTCCCACAATTGATATTAATGAATGCATTGTAAAATCAGTGTACCGTGAAAAAAATACTTCTGCTACAAAATTTTACTCCTAATAGTAAAAAAAAATGATTCTAATATATGAAGACAAAGGTATTATGTGGGGAAGGTGGTATTTGGGGAAGGTCTTATTGGATGAAGGGTGTATATGGAGGAGATCAATATCATGAACCGAGCAAATTATGGCAACAACATATTATGATACCAAAAAGGAAATGCAATTGAAACAATACCAATAGTTTGAAGCAGAGACAACATTATACTATAATTCCATGACAATGAAATTATGAAAAAATATAATGTATATGGGTGTTCTACGTATATGAGCCTTGTATACGAAAATAGACAACAAAACCTAAAATCGGGACAACATTATTATAGCTCTACCGACTGCATTAACTTGTGGTAATGAAGAGGGAGGCCCCACGGTTATGAAATGAGTGGTATCCCACGGTGGTATTGGAAGGAAAATGTTCAACTTACTAAAAATTGTGTATTATATAACTTGGACAACGTTAATACTAAACAAATTTAATGTATATAACCTGGAACAGATTCACATATGCTAGGCCACCATGAGGAGGAGGCACCATGATTATGCTGCATAGAAACTGGGAGTGGTATCAGAAGTGTATGTGGAGAGCGGACTGTATGCCAAGGGCCGAGTGGGAGGGCATATGGTATGTGGGTGAAGGGAGGCAATGGGAGCTTATTGTGTATGGAGGAGGGTCATGGAATATAACCTACAGATCGAGAAGCATTCAAAACCAGGAGGTATCGACGAGCAGTCATTTGGGAGCAGCGCGAGCAGTATGGGTTGTTCTTATACCATGGGCATATGGGAGAAACGTATCCACCGATTCCTGCAATTTACTTGTGAATATACCAGGAGAAGGTTGCTACCTGCCATATAATCGCAACTCCTTTCTCATGCATATCACGCTGTCACCTTTTTCATGCCATTCCATAATCATCCCTCCACGACTCCATTTTATTGTAATGACTCTAGCAACAACATTCAACACATAGTAGTGATTTGTCAGTCTATAAAAAATGTAGAATGGAGGCATAATAAGCAGAATGGGAGTTACAAAGTAGAGAGGGAAGCTAAAAATGGCGTTGGCTCTGATACCATGTCAGGCCAAGAGGTAACTCCTCAAATGAGAATATGTTCATTCATTTGGGTTGTTCATAGTTATATACTTGAGGAAGTGACTCTTGAGTTTCATTTCCTGATGACTCTTCATTTTCCCTTATTTATTATTTACACTATTTACAATTGTTCACCTAATCCCTATGATTAGGTGTCAACAGTTAGGGGGATTCTTTCCTAGCCAGTGAAAGGACATTTTCTTTCCATATTCTTAATGTGAAAGGACATTTTATGAAGAGATGGGTGGTATTTTATGCATCTTCCAAATAGAGTGAACATCTACTTGGCCCACAAACGGATCCTTTCTGAATAATCTCTCAAGTTGGGGCCTTATTCTTTAGGAGCAACCACATAAAGAGTTTTATTTTTGGAGGGAAAGTTTGTTTCTAGGGGTTTTTAACCCACCAGGGAGGCAGGTGAGTAGTTGGATATTGTGCAATGGTGAGGTATCCATATTTTGGGCTATAGATGCTTGTAGGAACATAGGACCAAACTAATGTGTCTCACCATCATCTCCCATGTCTTCTTTGGTAGAATATTGACATTAAAACCTAAATCAAGAATAGTATTATCCATATCATAAGCCCCTATTTGTGCACCAAACTAGATTTCTTTGTTGGCTCGCTTCTTGTGCATGACCTTATTGATTGTGTGCCTATGTATCTACACTATTACCCTCTTTGACTCCTTCATGCACTAGTCAATCATCTTGTGCAACCTTTGTAAAGCTCCATCATCCTACATCAAATCCAAGAAACTATTCAAGAAGGCTCTAATCGATTTATTTCCTACTTCTGAACCCTCTACAATGGTTTTATCATAGAGCCAAGGAATATGGTATACTGGACCATCTTCAGGGAACCCCATTCTGTCATGGCCATGTCTTTGTGGGCATATTTATTGGTGTCATTCTCATCCAAGGCTCAAAATTTGGAGGTGGGTTTGTAGATTTCTGTACCCACTACTGGTTGGTATTGGTTTTCTTGGAAACATTCACTCTAGTCTTAGTCCTTACATGTGTGATGACTTTTACTAGTGATTGATCATTTCACGACTCTATTGTCACTTTCTGCAGGTTCTGCACTTTCTTCTCTTGGATTTTTACAAGTAGTTGAGGATATTCCTTTGTCGCATGGTTCAAAGCTCGGAAATAGGTGCATGTTTCACATGGATTAGGAAAATCTCTAGCCATATGTCCATGTTGTCCATAGTTGTAGCAGATGATTATTCCCCTTCCTCCATACAAATAATATTCAAGAATAAAATTTGTAGAAATGAAGAAGTGCATAAAAGATAATAATACAGAAGGTATCTTAAGCAATTGAGGTGGGCCCTAACCCAATCAAGCTCATTTCCCTAAAGGAAAAACAATCTAAGAACTAAAGATGTATTCCATTAATTAGAAAATTACTTGTACATCAAAAGTTGTAGCACTAGAGGCAGCCATGAGTTAGGTGGTGCTTTGGAAAAAACTACAAACTACTGAAAGCAACAGACCCAGACACTAAGAATCAGAGGAGAATGACAGAGGAGGAGAGGGGGGCAGAGATCCCTTCCTATTGAGACGCGACAGCAGGGGAATGTCATAATACCAGTAACCAAAAGCAGGCGAGAGAAACAAGAAAACCAGGACCAATCCTTGGAGCGCGATGGCAGGCCAACATCAGAGGTAAATGTTTACCATGTGAAACAAAGAAACCAAGATTCATAATTCCAATGAACAAACCGGAGCGATACAGAAGTTATATGAAAGACCATGCACTTATATGCAAGTTCATTGGAGTATGGCTGGCAGAAAAGGACCTCACCAAATGGATCCAACAAAAATGGCAACCCGAGGCCATAATGAGCTAAAGCTGGAAGCAAGAGGCTTCTTTAAGATAATATTATCGAACCTACAAGATAAAGATTTTTTTTTTAAAATGGTCCTTAATTTCATTATAATGTTGGATTTCTTATGAGATACTAGGAAGAATGCTATGACCCAGACAAGGAAAAATTTCTTGCAACCCCAGTGTGGGTTATGTTATTTGGCCTCCCAATGGACTTCTGGGACCCGAAGATTCTAGAGGGAATAGGAAACATGATAGGAAGATTTGTCAAAATAGCATAAACGACAAAAAAATGAAGATACACTTGACATGCTAGAATATGTGTTTACATGAATATAGCTGAGCCCATCCCAGACACAGTAGAACTAGAGTATCATGAAGAGGTCTCGCACCAAACCCTCGACTACAAAAATATTCCATTCAGATGTAGAAGATGTCATGAGTATGGCCACCTTTTTAAGGAGTTCCCAATGCATAAACAATAGAGGAAAAACCAAGAAGACAAGGAAGGGTTTCAAGAAGTAAAAAGAAAAAGAAGACAAACAAGAGAGAATACTAGTGGAGGGAATAAAGAAATACAAGCCTAGCCTAGCAGAACAAACAACTTTGAAGTACTACAAGAAGAAGAAGAAGATAACATTGAGACTCGAACAATGGACTATCAGGGGGAAAAAGGAAAGGAAAGCAGGTCGAGCCAAGGTAAACTAAAACCTAAGAGGAAAGCTCAAAGCGAGCCGATAGAGAAGGAAGAAAAGGAAGAGAGGGAGAAGATGGATAACACTACAATGGAAATAGATACAAGTAGGGGAGAAGAACTAAGCATGGAAGAAGAAGTGCTGAGGAAACTACTAAATGAATGGAGACATCTAGATGAATGATTCATTCCAGAAGACAAAAAACGACTATACAAAGAAACATTCCGGCAGTATCAAGCGAAACAGGGGCAGGGGAAGATGGAGATGGCAGAACAACTAGGCCTCCAACAGGATAGCACCCAAGACTACCCTAACAAAGCAAAAGGCGGAAAGAAAAGAGTTCAAAGAAACCTATAGGAATCTATATAGATTATGGGAGAAATGTTAGTAAATACAAGGAGGGTAATACCTCTATCGGCAGTATTCCACCAAATTAACCAAGCAACCCAATGATAATCACATCTTGAAATATAATAGGCCTTAATAGTAAAATAAAATAGAGACACTTAGCGGATAGGCTAAGAAAAGAGAAACCTCAACTCATGCTGATACAAGAAAAAAAAATCTCAGGAGAGAGGCTGGAGGAAATCCTGAATAAAATAAAACCAAAGTACAAATGCACGATGATAGATGTGAAAGGAAGTGTGGGAGGCATAGCAATACTCTGGAACCTTGTAGATATTACTATAGATTACTAGATAGGCATGAAAATAATCCTCACGGGCTGATTCTGGCTAATTGGAAACAGAGAATGGTTTCTAGTCTCTGCAGTATATGGTCCTCATATTCTAGTGGAAAGAGGAAGTTTCCTCCTTCAAATACAACAACTAGGAAAATTCCATGAGGAGAAATTGTGGCTGATAGCAGGGGACTTCAATTTGACAACATCAATAGAGGAGAAAAAAGGAGTTTTGCAAAGAGAAGAGACGGAGATGGAGAGGCTCAAGAATCTTCAAGAAGAACTCAAATTGGTAGATATCCCAACCATAAATGGAAAATATACGTGGAACAATCGAAGGGGAGGAAGTAGACAGATAGCCTCTAGGCTAGATAGATTCCTAGCAATAGAACACTTCATTGGAAAAGATATTTTCTATGAAGCAACTATCCTTCCATGTTCGGACCATTGGCCTATTAAACTCGAAATATATATGAACCAAAAGAACCGAAACATGCCCTCTAGGTTTGAGGCTTTCTAGCTAAGAAAAACTACCTTTATTGATTAAATGAAGGAATGGTGGAGAGGGACTGAGAATGTGATGGAAGGAAGAAACCAAATGCACACATTTCAACTCAGATTAAAAGATCTAAAAAGGAGGATAAAGAAATGGAACAAAGTAGAATTTGGGTACATACAGAAGGAAAAAGAGATACTTTAGATACAGATGAAGTAAATACAACATAAAATCATTGAGGAAGGAAGAAGCGAAGAGCTTGTAGAAGAGGAGGGACTAGTGATAAATAAATCGGAAGAAAGGAGAGAACAAGAGGAATCCTTTGGAAACAAAAGTCAAGAATTCAATGGATAAAAGAAGGAGAAAAAAACACAAAATTCTTCCATAAAGCAATGGTACAGCATAGACAGTAGAACAAAATTTTCTCCCTAATGCACTAGCAAGGAAATAGGCTAACTCAGAAGGAAGAAATGGCGAACCTGCTAGTTCAGCATTTCAAAGGTCTTCTAACAGAACCAAATATCAGAAGGGAGGATAACATTCACAAAGTTAGTCAACATATCCCTAACCTAGTAAGTAGAGATCAGAACTTGGCTCTACTAAGAGTAATAACTAAAGCGGAGGTGGAGGAGGTAATTAAAAATATGGCGAAGAATAAAGCAACCGGGCTTCATGGATTTACTGCAGAATTCTTCCAAGCAACTTGGACCTTCATGAGTGAAGACCTAGTGAATGCAGTAGAGGAATCCATATGCACAAAAATAATGCACCCGGCCTGAACGCTACATTTCTAGCCCTAATATTGAAGACTGAGCACTCGGAAGAACCACAAGGGTTTCGACCTATAGCTCTTTGCAATGTTATATATAAAATCTTAGCTACAATAATGGTGAACCGACTGAAACCCATAGTACTTGGATTGATATCCCATGAGCAGACAGGGTTTGTCAAAGGCAAACAAATAACATACAACATAGTGGTGGCACAAGAAGCAATACACTCCTTAAAAAAATAAAAAACCAAAGGGATGCTGGTAAAATTAGATTTGGCCTAAGCTTACGACAGACTAAATTGGGATATCTCCAAAAAATCCTAAAGGCATTTGGCTTCGATGAAAGATGGATAAGTTGGGTAATGTCAATGGTAACCACTCCAGTTCTATCAATTTTTCTTAACAAATCACCTACAGAAGCTTTCAATGCTACCAGAGGGCTCAAGCAAGGTGACCCATTATCGACTTTCTTGTTTGTCCTAGCAACAGAAGGTCTAAGAAGATACATCAAAGAAAAAGTCTACAGTGAATAGTATACAGGCCTAAGACTCTGGGGCAATGATCATCCTCTAACCCACCAGCAATTTGTAGATGATGTAATCCTATATGGATACGCAACACTCAAGGAAGCCAGGAAAATAATGGAAATTCTCACAGAGTTCACAAGTGCCTCTGGGAAAGAGATAAACAAAGAAAAATTGGTTATATATTTCTTCAACACCCCAGCACCCTCCCAAGCTTTCCTAGCAAGATCCATGGGATTCAGAATTGGGAATTTCCCCACAAAGTATCTAGGTATCTAGCTAAATGACCAGCAAAATAGAGTGGCCAATTGGAATACCTTCTTGGGAAAGATTCGACGAAAAATGTAAAACTGGACATTCAAAACGCTGAACATCCTGAGCTGCATAATACTGCTAAAATCAGTTCTACAGTCCATTACGATATACCAACTAACTAGCCAAGCCACCCCTAAAACAGTCTGCCAAAAAATGGTAGACATGTTCAAAAAATTCTTATGAAAGGGCCCAGTACAATAAAGAAATGGGCGCTCCTATCCTGAAGCTGGCTCAGCAAATCCATAAAAGAAGGAGGCCTTGGACTCCGAGATCCTGACATCCTAAATCATGTAATGGGAGCAAAGTTGCAGTGGAGATGGATGCATGGAGGGGTAGATCTTTGGAAAAAACTATGGGAGAGAAAATATGATATGCCCAAGTCCCTCGAAGGAAAGCTGAGAAGCCAAAATGATAAGAAAGGCTCTGCAATCTGGAATCTCGCTAGTGCCAACAGGGACCTTATTAGCAAACATAGCTTTTGGGAAGTCAAAGGAGGGGATAAAGCAAACTTATGGGAAGAAGTGTGGCAACAGAGGAAAAACTAAACAACCAGCCGCAGCTAGCGGAAATCCACCAATTCACCAACCTCCACGTGGGCAACACAGTACAAAACTACTGCTGCCCAGAACCAGAAGGATACTGGAGAAAGTGGAAACAATAGCAAGATTGGCTAGAAGTTCCAGAAACACCACAATGGGAGCTTTATGACAAGGAAATTGCAACAAGGTAAATAGCAATAAGAAGGTTCGGACACCCTAAGATGGGGCCACAGAATCAAAGGCATGTTTACAATAGGAGAAGGCTACCAAATAAAATTAGAACACAATAGACATTCAGAAATAAAAAAATGGGAAAGCATATGGAAATTAAAAACATGGTTGAAGATAGCCTTCTTCGTCTGAATCCTGAGCCATGGGTGAGAATTAACATGGGTCCAACTGCAAAAAAAAGGAGTGCAAGGCCGATCGAGATGTGCCATCTACAGAGAACAGGAAGAGACAATGGAGCACCTTACCAATGCTTGCAACTTCAGCGAAAACCTATGGAAACAACACCATCAACTTTTTGAAAGTAGTGACAGGAATCCAAATAACATGCAAACAAAAATGGATATCTGGAGGAAAAAACCATACCATAATATGATCCTGAACAGGGCCTGCAGACTCTCACTAGGATTTTCCATGTGGAATATATGGAAAGAACGAAACAAACTGATCTTAAAGGATGAAAATAGAGAAAAAATAGAAAAAAAATGGAACCAAATAACTCAAAACATCAAAGAGACTATTCTAACAGAGAATTGGTTCGAGGAGGACTGGAAAACTAACTTGAAGGAAGCAAAGATAATGAACCTCTTGAACCTAAAACCAAGCATGATGCATAAGCTAGCTAGGAAACACCAAACCGATGAGGTGGAGGAGGTCAACCAATTCAAAAGACCCCAAAAGGATTTCATCAAATTAAACTTCAATGGTGCTGCAAAAGGGAATCCTGGCGAGGAGGGGATAGGAGGAGTATTTAGAGATGATAGGGGGAGGACACTCAGAATCTATGTGATGGATTGTGGCAATGTGACAAATAATGAAGCAGAGCTTCACGCCCTGAAAAAAGGGTTGGAAATCACAATAAGAGAGAAATATCAAAAACTACAGGTTGAAGGAGATTCGAAAATGGAAATCGAAACATTAAAACAGCTACAGCAAGGAACCTAGTGGGAGAAGATCAGCTGAAGTTGGAGAACTGCTTGGCTGGTGCAGGAGATTGGTAAACTTACCAGACAAATAGACTACATCCTCCCCACCCATGTAAGAAGGAAAGGTAATGCACCAGCTGACAACCTGGCTAATTGGGGAAGAAACCATGTAGGAAGAACTGTAGACGCAAATGAGGAAGAGTTACACCAAATGGAGGAGATGGCAAACCTAGTAAAAATCTTGGAATAAGACAAAGAAGGAGAGGGGTACCCCCGATTGGGGTGCAACACAAGGAAACAAGAGGGGTCGGGGAGATGGGACCAAGAAGGGGGAGGAAGAGGCCAAGTGTGCGAAAGGATAGACGAGAGAAATGGAGTGAGAGGACAAGGGCGAAGGCAAGTGGATAGGTAGAGTAGAGAAGGAACAACCCCCGAGAGAATGAGGGTGGAGACAGATAATCATGACAATGAAGATGGCAGGGAGGTCAGCAGGAGGGTGGGCAAAAGGATGATATCAAGTGGCAGGGCGAGGTTAGCGAGCATACGGCAAGAGTAGCAGGGAGTAAGTGAGGAATAATGTGAGGAGGTGGTAGCCAAGATAGAAGGTCATCATTCAGAGGTGACGACATAGGGATTAGTGCAGGGAATGATGACAGACAGGTGGCAGCAAACATAAATGACAGGAAGGTGAGGGGCATAAACCATAAGGGAGATCAGGTCATAGACAGATGCAAGCAGAGGAAGGAGACGAGAGCAGGAGAGAGGAAAGGTGGCCAAAGAACAACGTTGCAGCCTGTGGACAGAAGTGGAACTAGCCCTGAAAGTTGGTATGTTTATCCTCTGGCCCCTAGCTTCATAAGGCATAGGATGAATCTCTGTAGTAATATAGGAAATTTGTTAAGGAAAAGGTATGAGTTCGGTAAGGAGGTACCCAGGAACTCCTGTGACCCTGGTCATCCAAAAACAGTAGAAAGGGCAATGAGAATCCGAGGTAGTAAGCTAAGGAGGGAGGGAATAGAACCCAGGATGGGAAAGGTTTCCACCACGGAAAATGCTCGAAACAAAATAAGGAAGAGCGAGACTATAATCATCCCTATTGGAAAGTCTGAGAGATAACCAGAAGCTAACAAGGAAAAACCTCGGAGAGCAAGTAGAACCGAGAAAAAAGAGAACTAGGGAAACATAATACCTCTAGAGGAGGAAAAATGTAGGGTCAACGTTCTGAGGGAGAACATACTCAAACCCGAGAGACCCTATGAAGTGAGGAGTAGCAAACCAACCTTCCCTGGTGAGGAAACCATGCAGACGCCCTAGATAGGTTGTTTGCATGACGTTTGTTTCCGTGAGGGAAAAACTTCAAGAGAAATAAGAAAGGAAAGAACTCATAACTTTGAGAGGACTGGTGAAATTCCAAAATATATCTTGAAGAATACTAATTCTGGAACTGGAAGGGATAACAAAAAGGACACAGGTAAATGGGAAATTGTTTTGTTTTATTATTATCAAACTGATAATCGTAATGGCTATGTGATAGGTCTCACCTCACACCATGCCCAACATAGTGAGGAAGACAGAGAACAAAAAGAAGCAGACAACAATAGGTAGGCAGGTCATAACATGGTGACCAGGAGGCACAAGCGAGACAAAAAGATGGCAGAAGGAACAAGTAGCTCGAACAAAGAACATAGGAAAAGAGGGAGAAAGCCAGGCTGTGAACACATGAAAACATTCATTGATGCCTACATGGTAGGGAACCTGCCGAATATCAAAGCCTAAATTTCTGGATGGGATTGAGAACTAAATGACAGTATAAAGAACCAAGACATCCCCATGGAGGAGTGGGAAAGTATGGTTCCTGATCCAGGGAATTCTCTAGGTCGTCACTCCCTCTTCAGACAAACAATACAACAATATTGGGTCATGAAGAACATGGTGGCATGAGCCATGACCCTTAATCAGGAACAACAGCCAGTGGTGGAACAAAGGCAAAGGAGAACACCAAGGAAAAGGATCCTCTCAGGGCATAACTCCTCAGGGAAATAGCACCAGTACAGATACAGACTTACAGAAACAACTTGGGCCTTGGGAAGAATTGAGTAGACACTACAAGACATGAAGAGGAGCGAGATGCTTGGCTCCAGTGCCAAAGTGCTAGCCCCAATAATATCCTCGGACAAGGATTGAAGTAGAGGTCTAGTACATTTCTAATAAAATTTTGATGAAAATCTTTTACTTGTTTAATTTGAATAGTAGTATAGACAGTAAAAACAGTGTCGCTAGATGGATAGAGAAAGACCTTTTCAAATTTTCGACAGGTTTTAATGCAGACATGTGGCTATCTGGTTTCCTTCGGGTGGGTAAGCCACCTGGAGCAAATGGAAGCTTTGATTTTGAAAAGCTAATATAAATAGAGGAAGCACAACCAAGTTTACAAAAAAAAAGTTGCAGCACTAGAAAATTTATAAGCTATTAATCTCATACTACTTCCTTTAACTTGACTATTATTATCTTCTGACTACCTAATAGGATACCCGAGCCCTCTATTTATACAATATGAGTGAGGGGAAACCTCCTTGAAATAAGGAATTCTTTCCCTCCAAAATTCCTAAACGATATGATCATGCTCCCTTAGTGACCTTACAACTATAGGGAGCAGTAATTAGTGCTTCAAGCCAGCCAAGTTGATCTTCCTATAACAATAGATAGGTCCCATGAACCTATATGATTAGGTACCCTCAGTATTTGTGCCAAATATCCTCAATATCTTGTATCATAAGAACATTAGGCACATAAACCATGATAAATCTCTCTAATCCTCATAAGAACTTATTTAAGCTAAGAAAAAGTTATTAAGTGCAAAAGGAAAGGTCTAATATAGTCTTTGTGTGCCGAGGAAAGGTTAGATGAGCCTAATGTTTTACCTGATTGGGAGGCCTATCAGGGACCACCTCGGGTGTGTGAAGTTCCAAAATGTTTGTATAAAGACAAATCAGACAATTTATGTTTATAGGTGTACTTGGCATGTAGCACATGAGATTTTGGGAAAATGGTTGAATGCCTTGGCATGATGTACTAGGTGGCATTACATTGAAGCAAACGACACATAGGTCAACACTAATTTGAAATGATATGCAGGAGCTGCCACAACATGTGTGGGAGGCCACATGGGTCTTCTCATCAAGTTCTTGGTGCATGTATGGAAGTTGGGTCAACTTAACTTGGTGTGTGGATGCATATTAATATGTGGCATGGTTGGATTGTTTCATAAGGAACACTGCAATGTAGAATGGCTATATGTATATGTATATGTATGTATGTATGTATGTAGTGGGAGATTTCTTGTTAAGGAATTCCAGAATCAATCACAACACAACACAAGTGTTGGTGCAAGCCAAAAAGATGAGTTGAAAATGGTTTTTATGAAGGAAAAATGCGAAATTATATAAAACATGGAAGAGTGCAATAAAACTATCCAAAGTGTGGCAGAACCGAATAGCTTGTCACATGAAGTGTGGCACAATTCTATAATGCAACAAACCTACGACAAGATAAGTTCAATCAATAGCAAGGTTAGATGACAACATGGCATGTGAGAATTTTTTGATATGATTTCATACGAGCTATATTCCCTTATGAATTTTCAATTGCCATAAAATGTTAGGGATCCACCTATTTTAACGCATTGTGACATGAACAAGTGATAGTCTAGTTTTTGTCACTCGGTTGTGTAAAAGTTTACTTGTCTTAATTTTTGTTGTATATTACGCATTGTATGCTATGAATCATTGTATGGAATGATTGGATATGTGTTTTTGCAAGTGTTATGTTGTTGGATGTTTTTAAGATTGAAATAGAAAGAAGTGTGAGGTGTATTTTGGATTCACATGGCTTCATATTGTGAATACCAATGAGACAAAATGAGTCATAGTGCTACATGACCAATAGTGATGGGAAGCTTGGGTTCGGAAAGTCAATCTTAGAAACATGTTAAGACATCATCAATCCAATAACCTTGCCACATCTAAATGATCATGTTCAATTGAGGAATTTAGTGAATCAATTAGATGTTGTTTATGCTTAGGATAACACTTTGTAAAATACTCTCCAAAGAAGGTGACATAGTTGAATGAGTTGGGGACTCCTACCAAAGTTGGGTTGAATATTTTAGAGAGTAATATGTAAGAGCCACATTCACCGTATTCTTTGAAAATGATGGGACCATGCCAAGTATTGTCAATGAGTGCAACCAAGTAGATATACGAAAATGCATTGAGAATAACACATTGAATGACTAGAAATAATTTGCGGAAACAACAAAGTTACCCAATGTTCTTACAAGGAGAGGAAAGAAAATTAGTGCATCCATTTCTCACAAAATCATTATGGAAAAGAATAGTATTTCGTAGGGAAAGATGGCATGGTTGGTGGAAATAGTGGAGGACCTAGTAACACTAAGCAAGGAAGCCAATGTCTAGATGAGATAGTTCAAGATTGGCGATCATAGGATAGTGTGGTTAGATGAGAAGGTGCTCAACTCCACTCATATTGAATGGTTGCATAAATAACACAACCAAAGAAAAGAAGTAAATATGTTGCATTTTTATTTTTCAATCAAAACCAATTTGCAAATAATTTCCCATCAAAAGAGAGGTTGGTGTGGTTGGTTGAAAAAGCCAAGATTTGATCTTTATTGTAGTTTCAAGGGAGATCATTTTGGCCTAGCGATTCTCAGAGGAAGTGTTGGAAGCGTTGAAGGCATTGGAGGGTTTTGTGTATAAGGATAAGGATGAACAACCTTGGTAAAATGAGGGTATGTTAGGGCTTCACTTCATAAATGTGATGATGAAAGGAATGATGGTCACTACATTGGTGGACACCAACGCAACTCATGATTTTATGAGCAAGTGAACTATGATGTCACTTCATTGTGAACGAGAACATGATGCAATTTCTAGCAGCTCTAGAATGATTTTTGAATATTGTTTTGATGTCATCACAATTAAGCTAATAAATGTCTCCATTGCCCAAAAGGTTGAGTGTTTCTATCAACTCTTCTCTAACTTCGGATTGTAAAACTAATTTCAGGGAATCTAGATATAGAGTGAAGTTGTGTGCTCTTCTATAACTCAACTAAAATATTTCCTCAAAATTATCCAAAGATATTCTCCTTGAGTCATTCTGAATATCTCATATATGGTGTCTCTTGCTCTACAATAATCCTTGTACTCAGTTGCTACCATTAGGTGATGATATCCCCTTTTAGGCTCATAAACTAATGAAGAGTCGCATCCTTAAGAGTGGAAGGGAACAATTTGAGCTTCTATTCATCTTTTGTGTAATCATAAGTTCTACAAAATATGATAAACTCAAACATAAAAGTGCCAGGATCTTCAGTAGTTAGCCCATATAAGTGTAGAAGTACAGATAGATTGATGTTCCTCATTTTAGCTTCTCCATTTGTTTCTTTAATAAGGAGTGTGAGCACTTCATTTTTCTTATTTTCAGCCATGTTATTAGTGGGTTGTGAAGTATTTTCTCCTTCCACAAGCTCCTTATAGATCCTCGCTTGCTCACCTAAAAAGGCCTCAATATCCCCTATGGATAGGGTAGGAGGCTCACAATCAACAAAATAAGGCTAGTTGCTTGTGGAAGTGGGGTTTTTTTTATAAGAAATTTCATGTGTTATCCCTAACTCTTTGAGGCATAAAGAAAGAAATGTACTTTTCTTTTTTGTCAAAAAAAATTGAATGAGAAATGCTAATGCAATGCAATTTTCATTTTTGGAATAAAGAATGTCTAATGCATATTTTTTTTCTTTTTGCATAAAATGAAATGAGTGAAAGAGTAAATAAACTATGGAAGAAGTCATTGCAAGGCTTTGACACCTCCTGAGAAATGATGCCAAAAAGTGACGACCTTCAATATTATAGCAAGAATACTGCAACTCCCAAGGGCCTCAACTTTAATTGTCAACCCGAGGTTTGTACAAATTTAAGAGGTGTCGGCACTATCTGTGCAACATGTACTTATCTTTGTTTATTTCTATGAAAACATTGAGATGAGATCTACTTACAGAGAGACCACTCTAACTGTCCTATGCTACAGGCAAGATTCAAAATTGTAGGAAATTAAAGGAAATAAGAAAATCTATGCTATTTGCATGAAAAATAAGTAAACCATCTTAACTATGAGGGAATAAAAGCATGTATATTCTGCTATTAGGAAAAAGAAAACTTACAACTAAAATAAATCATGTGAACATCAAACCCTAATTTTGTAGAAAAAAGGACAATTTCTACAACAAACTATGTCAAAGAATCTACTTGGTCTCTTGGCTTCTAAATTTCATCTTTAGGGTTACAAGGATGTTGTAATACATCAAAGAAGATTAACCATGATATGGATGCAAGTTTAGATGAGTTTTGGATGCAAAATGTAAATTGTTAGAGGATTCCATGTTTTTCTACAAGAGACAATCCAGTGAGTAGGAAAATGTGCTAAGGATGTGGTTTGAAGGAAAAACATGCTAAGGGGAACCTAAGCAATGATCAACAATGTATGTCCATGTATTCATGTCAATGATAGAAGGATTTATTCAGAAAATGGGTGAGAATAGAGTCTCTTGTAGCTTTGCAAAACAAGGAAACTACAGTTATAGAACACATAATGATAAACAACCATTAGAGATCAGCTACCAAAGTGAACTCACTGCATGAAAAGAGATGCTAAACAAGAAACATAACATTGCTAAATCTGCAATATAGTACTCAACCATTATGCAAGGAAAAATTGATCAAAATAAAGTAATTAACCCTACATAAAAACAATACTCTGGAATAAAATTTGCAAAAAAGAAGAGGTGCATAAAAGATAATAACACATAAGGGGTCTTATGCAACTTAGGTGTGCCCTAACCCAAGGAATCTCATATCCTTGAAGGTGCATCAATCTAAGAGCCAAAGATGTTTTTCATTAACTAGAAAATTAATTATACATGAAAAGTTGAAGTACTGAAAAACTCCTAAGCTCTTAAGCTCCTAATGCTTCTTCTACCTCAACTACTGATGGCTTTTGACTACCTAATGGGTTACTTGATCCTTCTATTCATTAGGGGAATTTTGAGGTCTAAAATGGGCCTCCTAAGGAAAATATAAAATAATAGTGGAAATAAAAAAATAAGATTAGATTACATCATCAAATTTTCGAGGGAAAAAAGAAAAAACTATTTTTTCAACTCGTATTTTCAACTTAACTCCCTATGGGTTTACTCCAATTTCGAGCAGAAACATTCATTGGATGGAAAATTTGATTCCTCATCCAAGGATTATGCATGTTTCAATTTCGATGGACCCCACTACACGAAAAATGAAAAATACATGAAAAATGTGATTACAATCACGTTTTTTTTTTTTTTTTTTGTTTATTTCCCATTTTTCGTGTAGCAGGGTCCATCAAAAGTATGCAACATGGGTACTCCTTGGATGAGGAATTAAATTCTGCATCCAACGAGTACTCCCGTTCAAAATTTGAGTAAAACCTTAGGGAGATAAGTTGAAAAAGTAGTTTTATTATAGCAAGAAAGGCTTCATTTGACTTGTGCCTTAGTCAAATGGATAATTCGAATTTCTACTTCAGCAGGGTGAGTTGGCAGGAAGTTAGCAAGAGTGGCATGGAAAAATCACTCAATTAAGTCAGTCAATTCAAGTTTATGGGATAGAAGTAGAGTTGTGTGCAAGTTGGTGGATAAGATCTAGCTACCTAGAGGTGTTATGTTTAGTGAAAGTCAATTATCTGAGCTCTAGTATAAAATAAAGTCAATATGAGTTCAATTGAGTAGGTGTAACTATTGTTAACTCATTGATCTTTTAGTTACCTAGTCAATTTACTAAAAATTACCATAGTCATGCATGCAATTTGAATTTCCTAGTGAAGTGGAGGAAAAAGGCATAATTGTAATCATTATTGCATACTAGTGAGTGTACAAAGAGCTTCCCTATTCTTTAGGAGTAAGAATTGCGCAAGGAAATAGGAGGAAGCAAGAGGAATATTTTGGCTAAGTATTGACCAGAGCAAACTAAGGAGGAGACCAGTATTGCAGTGCAAGTTGAGCTTCAAACATTGAACTTGTGATTGTATTAGATCATTGTTCTCATCCGATATAACACAAATAGAGGAGGGATTTTCCCCAGTTGGGTTCCCCGGCAAAAACTATGTTCATTGTGATTGAATGATTGTTGTGTTTCTATTGTATGTTTTCCCTTCCACAGATTGAGTAGAAGAAAGTTGTGTCTATTGTTTTCAGTCTGAATTCATTAGTAGCTACAACTTTTGAGTTATTTCTACATGGAATGATTGGTTGTGAATGTCTAAGCGTTATGTTGTTGGATGTTTTAAGATTGAAATAGAAACAAGTGTGGGGTTGTTACAGATACATTTGGGCACATCAATCCCATCATCCAGATCAGTGTTTTAGGGCTCATCAAACCCTAATTTCAGTTGCTACATGCGTTAAACAAGTCACCCCTCTGAATGCCTCCTTCCTAGATAGTTTCATGACTTGAAGACATCCAGAAATGGCCTCTAGAGGGACCAACACAAGTAGGCCCATGTAAGGGTGTGTTGAAGAGCAGTTAAGTCCATGCCAGGGTGCTCTGCAGAGCACTTAGGCTTCCTTTCACCTGTACTAGGCAAGTTTGAGGGAAACTCACATAGGGTTTGGGGGATATTCTTATGTTTTGGAGTCATCTAGAAGGTTCCCTCACTTATCAACTCCTATGAGCTCAAAAATGGATGAGGAATGAGTTAAGATGCATCCTATCCTCTCATCCCTTCCTCCATGGAACTAATTCTAAGTATGGAAGGCCATTCAATGCCACCATTTATGGCAAAACCTCCTTCATCTCCCTATAAATGGACCACTCATCTAAGTGATCAGGGGTTGGATTATGTTGAATTATAAGGAGATAATGTTGCTATGAGATTTGGCTTTGAAGCAAGTATTGTAATGCTACAAGTTTGTCATGCTCTTGATGTGATGTGGATGGGATCCAAGCTGGAGGAATGAATTTGAATTAGACACAATTGTTGTAATTCATTCTTCTATTCAATAAATTATTTGAACCTTTCTGCCATATGTTTGTATTGTCTTAGAATGCTTATATATGTGAAAAGTATCTAATTCCATTCACCTATATTCAATAGATATTTTTCTTTGATCGATTCTTTGTTTTCTGTTTGTGTTTACAGGTACTTATCAAGCGTATTAAGTACGAGAAGGAGTGAAGAGATCGATATAAAGGAGAAGAGAGGAAAGCGAAACTACAAGTAAGTCTTCTCATCTTCTCATCTTATCTATTTCTTATAGGAAAAGACTAAAATACTTTAAATTATTGTTCTAGATATGGCTACTTATCTAGGGAATTAGTATTTATCCGTAGATACCAAATTCTCCAAAACAAATTGGCAACTCTGCTGGGGAATATCCTCTTTCCTAGTAGCTTATCCACCTCCTATGACATTATTGCAAACCCTACTTGTGTTCACTGATTGTATTTTAGCTCTTTTGCATTGAAAATTTGGTCAAAACTGTGTGAAATTGCCTTTTGAAATGGCTCACTGTCACCAGCACAGGCTTGTGAGGGACATAGTGCGCTGCAGAGCGCCCTTGGCTTAGGGACAATGCTCCAAAGTGCATTGTCTCCCATTCAAGGTTGTGTTGATCCTCCTAGGGTCAGTTTCCCACCTTTAGAATGCGTTTTTGCCAAATTTTCTCTGCTTGTTTGCTTATTGATTGATCAATGAATGTCATGTCTCAGAGAACAAGTTTCTATCTCCTTGTCTAGCCCTACTTTGAATTGATTGATTAATGTTTCTTAAATGTTTTCTTTATCATTATCGATCCATAATCAAAGTTAGAATATAATTGATTAATCTTTGTTGGAAAGAAAGTGTTGTAAAGTCTTCTTTTCCTTCGAAACAGAACTATCATAAAGTCTTCTTTTCCTTCAAAACAAAACTGTCATAAAGTCTTCGTTCTTGTTAAATATTGATTGATTGTATGTGCATTAGTTTCCTTTTTGTTTACATTCACATTAAGGAAATAGAAAATAAATACATGCATGTTGCATTGAAATTTTTTTGTGTGTGCTCATAGGAATAGTGTAGGGAAATTGCATTAGATTGTGCTCTTTGTTCTTTGATCGAAAGAAATCTGATTTCTCTATCCCTAGTAGCTAGGATTTTCATTGTTAAATTGAATGGAAAGAATGCTTATATGATAGTTGCATTGCTACGAATTTCAGCATACATCACATGGTGAACCTTGAAAGGAAAATTCTAAAGAAGATCAACTTAAAATTTATTTGAATTTACCTAATGGAGAATTGTCACCTAACAAAAAACATTTAGTGGTTCTAGGCTAGAGACGTGTTCCGAAGTCATAAAACAAAGCAGCTATTGATAACTTGTCTGTAATACATCTCGAGTGTGATACCTCGTTCCACGTAGGTGAGTATATCATAGCTCGTCCACATACCTTTGGGTATATAGGGCAGTGTTACAGTACGTAAAGTATATGGGAGTGCTCTCACTGTGCGGTTTTGCATTAGATAGCACTTATACAGATTGGGCCTCCACGTAATTTCTAGTATATATGGGAGGACAACACTAGGTTTCTATCCATCCTTAGTTAACCGAGTTGACTGCCTTGTACACTGTGATACACCGAACACAGCATTCGGGGAGATTTCTTGCCTGTACTTCTCGATTCCCCGGGAGGTATTTTGCAGTTCACAGTTGCTTGGTAAACTTGTTGCCTAGATTATCTCTCTTTTGTTTTGTTATGTTACTTTGATTAAAATAAAATTAATTGACCGCGGATAACATCCTCCATGCTCACTCCTTGGTTGATCTTAGGCTGAAACATATGGCGACAAATCTGAAGTCCACCAATCAAGGAATTCCTTTTGATGGGAATCCTAGTCCTTTTCCTCCTTTCAGAAATATTGGTGCTCCTTATATGGCTACATTGTCCCTTCTAGGATTTACTATTGGCTTGCCAGTATGGTTGTTTTCAACCTCCTTTGTTCAAAATGTCATGATTTCTCCGCAGTCGAGTACTCCTCCAACTGGACAAAATCAACCTCCAGTTGATACTAAAGTTGACCTTTTCCTTCTTCCTCGCTTGTTTCTTCCTCCCCTTCTTCCTCTTCGCCTGGTTAAAGTATTGGTACTAGTAACCAGGTGGCTAAGAAGAAGAAGAAAGGGAAGAAGAAGAAGAAAATTCAGCAGAGAGGCAACCAAGCAACCATTGCTTTGAATGCAACATCTAATGAGAAACCATCCATCAAGCCTCAAAAAGTTCGATATCCATTCAAACTTTGTGCGAGAGACCATGTTTTTCGAAATTGTCTTGATATTCCTCAAATCTTAGAAGAATGGTCTTCTCATTCACATCATCCTATGTCATCAACTTCTCAAGATCATGCTGGTGACACACCATCAACTAGTGGTAGTAAAATTCATGGAAAGAAGGGTAAAGTTAAGTTTCCTTGTAGGTTATGTGAAGGGAATCACCCCATTCACCTTTGTCCCTATCTAGATGAAGCCAAAAAAGTGTTGGATAACCGTCCTGCTTCTCCGCAACGACTTCCATCTGGTTACAGGAGACTCTCCCTTAATCCTTTACTCGTTGATGAATTGACTAACCAAAATCAATCGTCGGTCAAACCCAGTCTCTCTGAAAGTGAATCCTATGAGTCTATACCCAACCCAAATCAATAGGTCGAGGTAACAGTTGACCCGATTTCACCTTCAATTAATCGTACCTTTCCCGAAGAGAGTGAATATGATATCACTCAGGTTCTTTTTGTTTCTTCAGATTCAAATGAGCTTGGGGGAAATCCTCTTGTTCCATCAAGACAAGAGGAAAATCCTCCTGTTCTCATAACTCAAGGGGATAATTCTCCCATTATTACGGTACCCCCTCTAAGTAGTCTCGTCACTTCCTTTGATTGGAATCAATTGGCAGGATTTCGTCTTCCTTCTTATGTGCCTTTCCAAATCATAGTATAGGTTTGTAATATGATTGTATCTGGCATTATTATAGATGAAGGTGCATCTATGAGTATCCTTTCCTCCACAGCTTGGCGAGCACTCGGTTCACCACTACTTGTGCCTGTTACCTAGAATTTGTTGGATTTTAAGAGATGAAAGGGATCCTTCCTCAGTTTCCTATTACTTCGGGAGGAAAAATCATTTATCTCAATGTGATGGTAGTCCCACGCCCTTTAGGTTACAATTTACTTCTTGGGCATGACTATGCTTATGACATGGGAGCTATTGTTTCAATAATCTATCGAGTGATGTGTTTCCCGCATGAATTCAAAATTGTCACCGTTGACCAGCTTTCATTTCCCAATCCAAATATGGCTTCCAGTCAACCATCTTCCCTAAATGGTCCTTTTGTCCCAATGGTATCTTCCCACCATGGATCAATTATGTGGCAACCTGCTCCATGCCTACATCAACGGACAATCAATTATGTGATCTTGTACATTATGTATTAAGGGCATTGGAACCAGATCTCTCGAATGGATTCCTTGCTATGGATCCCTTCCATATCATTGTTCTCCCATTTGATGAGAACCTCTTGTAAGTCATGAAAATTTATGAGTCGTGAACAAGGAATATGAGGATAGTTCTTTTACTATGTCAACCTCATTAAAAAATGAAATAGCCCTTACGAGGATAGTTCCTTATCTTGTGTCAACCTCGTTAATTGAAACAAGGAATGTGAGCATAGTTCCTTGTCTTGTGTCAAGCTCGTTAAAAAGTGAAACAAGGAATATGAGGATAGTTCTTGGTCTTGTGTCAACCTTGTTAAAAAATGAAACAAAGGGTATGAGGATAGTTCTTTTACTGTGTCAACCTCATTAAAAAATGAAACAAGCCCCATGAGGGTGGTTCTTTTCCTGTGACAACCTCATTAAAAAATGAAACATCTTATGAGCATAGTTCCTTGTCTTGTGTCAAGCTCAATAAAAAATAAAACAAGGAATATGAGGATAGTTTTTTGACTATGTCAACCTCATTAAAAAATGAAACAAGGTCCCCTGGAGCAAAGTTCCAAGTCGAGTCTTTCACTTGATCTCGTAAACGAACCTTCATTCCATCCACTTGATAGCCATGAGTAGTCTACTTAGGTGAATGTAACGAAGCTTGGGGGGCATGCACCAAGTGGTAAAGTTAAGTTTCCTTGTATGTTATGTGAAGGGAATCACCTCATTCACCTTTATCACTATCTGGACAAAGCCAAAAAGGTGTTGGATAACTATCCTGCTTCACCGCAGCGACTTCCATCTAGTTACAGGAGACTCTCCCTTTCATCATGCTGGGGGAATGTAAACCAATCTCAAGCAGAGTTCTTCATTTCAAGCTTGTGTAAAAATAAAACTGAATTTAAGCATAGTTATTCGTTTTAAGCTTGTGTAAAAATGAAACTGAATCCAAGCATAGTTCTTCGTTTTACGCTTGTGTAAAAATGAGAGTGAATCCAAGCATTGTTTTTTGTTTCAAGCTTGTGTAAACATGAAACTGAATCCAAGCATAGTTTCCTATGGTTCAATCTTGTCTAAAAAAGAACCCATTTCCATTTTAACCCTAGTGATTTCCATTCTATCAGCCTCTTTCACCATATGAGCCTTGGTTTTTCTCCTTCCATCGTCACTATCTGCTTGGCCAATCATACGCTTTCACTTTTTTGTTTTACCTTTTTGATGAACAATTGCAATGAGTGGTATTATTAGCCAGCCTCTTCACATAAATCAACATGTTTTGGCTCTTTTCAGACTCTTTAAACATGAAAATATTGTCGAGCGCTTGTCCTTTCCATCTCGTTAACAGATTGGAAACGACATCTCTCTTGTATTATTTTACGTTTTTTCGGGCTTGAGAGATTAATTTACAAAAAATAACTTGTGGATTTTTCTTTTTGTCCATTTTCAAACTCTCTAAACATGAAAAGGACTAATTTATCTTTGTCGTTAAAATCGTTAAAAAATCAAATAGCGACAAACTTGTCCATTTAAACAAGACTGAGTTTCACCTTTGCTAGACTCGTTAAAACATCAAATAGTGATGGCTTCCCCTGAAGAATGGAATTATACAACAAGCATATGTTATCATCCTCAAGCTTGATAAAAATAAAGAGGTACTGGTCAGCAATGACTGGGGAAAATGGGAAAAAGGGGAAAACCACTTTATGGTAGCAGGTCATTTTTGAACATGACACTTTCACTTCATCTCTGTGACTATTTGGGTTGGGTTATCTGCTTGATGGTTATCATACCTATGGTCTATCACACCATCCATCACTATTCGTTTTGGGTCAATTCTGCCAGTTCATTCAGACTATTTGGGTTGGGTTATCTACTTAATGGTTATCATACCTATGGTCTATCACACCATCCATTACTTTGGTTTTGGGTCAATGCTGCCAATTCATTCAGTGTCGCTGATATGTTCAAGAGGAGTCATTCAGTTAAAATTTGTCCTTTGCAATACTCATAAACCTTCATTTTCATGAACGCCATTTCTGAACCTTGTGTCGTCAGTCAAATGTTGTCTCCAAAATCATTACACTCGTTTCGTGTCGTTGATGTGGGATACATCAAGGCCCTCCTGTGATGAGTTTCTTCTTGTCGACATCAGCACATTATCCAAGAAGTTGACTTAGAAACACCCTTCTAGTACCTTGAGGCTTGCATACATCAATGGCATGTTTCTCGCTTTCAGCGATAGGTTGACATCACTGGCCTTCGACTGAAAGACTTTGTATGGTGTTCGACATCAAATCATCCATTCACACCATGCAGAATGTACTGCAGTACCTTGAGGATCATTATCATTATCAATGATTTCTCTCACATCTGTTAACAGCTTACAGCATTGGCTGGTAATCAGATGGTGTCATCCCATGTTCGACTTCAGATCACATATTCGCATGGTTAGACTCGTACTTGAGCGAACAATTGAATGAGATAGAAGACCCCGGATCTAGTTTCATCCATCTGAGCTACAATTTTAGGAGTACTGAATCATATGTACAATGGCTTTACATTGATAGTCATTCCGATCGTGGGTCTATGTTATGAAACCAGCTCAAGAAAAGATAGATCAACGCCTTAGAATTCAGCCTCTTCGAGGGGGCAACCTCCTTTACATTACATAAATGAACAATTCTGGGATGATACAAATGAAAAGACCTCCTTTCTATATATAGGAGTCTAAGGGGTCATAACATAATCAGAGCCGACATAACAATAATAATGTAAGGGCACAAGAATAACAATAGTGGGCTTCTATGGGGCACAATAGTAACCATATGGGCACTACATGGGTACATCAATATAATAAGTGGGTTGTACCAATAACAATAAGGGGTTACACTAGTAGTATAGGGGCCTAACATGCCCCTCTCCTTCAAAAAGTGTTGTCCTCAACGCTTGAGTAGTTCTCAATGCTTCTGTATAAAATTCTTGTCCTCCCATGTGGAATCTTCAGCGGGTAAGTTCTTCCACTTGATGAGGTACTCTGAAATTGATCGATTTTGTAGCTATCGGGTTCTTGTTTCTATAACTGCTCTAGGTTCCAAGATGATTTTCCTTCCTCTTCAATTTCTGGAAATATTGTTTGAATTGGGATCTTTTGCAACTTTTGAATAAGTGGCCATACTTCTTCATCCTTCTTCCATTCATCCCTTGCTTCGTTTATCCAATCTGGTTGGATAATAGAAATAACAAAAAATAATGCTTCCACATCCTCATCCTTTCCTGAGAGTGCATCTGCAACAAAATTTTGCTTCCCTTTTTTATAGATGATGTCAAAGTCATAATCCAACATATTTGTGACCCATTTTTTTTGTTCTTCTAAAGATAATAGTTGTTCTAAAAAGTATTTGAGAATATCATGATCCATTTTTACCTTGAAGTGTCTTCCCATTCGGTAAGGCCGCCATTTATTAAGTGCATATAGTATTGCCAACATTTCCTTCTCATAAATAGCTTGCTTGAGATGTAGCAATAAAAATACCCAATCACCTACATCAAAACATTTTTCACTACGATTTTGATCTACCTGTTGTTTCATTCGATTTTGCACCAAAGTGGCATTATCCTTTAAAAGTTGGAGGACTTCTTGTTGATGCTCGATGTGATCTTTCACTGCTTGAACCTTTTTCTTCTTGATATGTCCTTCTATCTTTAGAGTTTGAGGAGTGGTAATTTCTTCCAATCCTTTACAAGATATGGTCAGATTCATTTCTTGATGCTCAATGTGATCTTTCACTTCTTGAACATTTTTCTTCTTGGTATGTCCTTCTATCTTGATAGTTTGAGGAGTGGTAATTCCGACCAATGAATTACAAGATATGGTTGGATTCATTTCTTCTTTCTCAATGTGATCTTTCACTTGCACCTTTTTCTTCTTGATATGTCCTTCTACCTTGAGAGTTTGAGGAGTGGTAATTCTTTCCAATGCTTTACAACATATGGTCTGATTCATTTCTTCTTTCTCTGGGGTTGGGTTCTAGCGTATATCCTCTTCTTTTGATGTTTCTTGATCCTTTTCTTCCTCCTCTTCATACTCTATGTAAAATAATTTGTTTTCAGTACACTTATGACCTTTAGTGCATTTGCTACCATAATTGTAGCAAAGCTCTTTTTCTCTTTTTTCTTCCAATTGTTGTGGCGTAACCCTTGTAGGTTGTGGAAGGCTAGGAGAAACAACACTTCCATCTTTATAGTTGTGAGGGTTAGACTTCCTTGTTGCCATAATTTTTCTTTCCACTATGTAACAAAGCCTTTTTACTCTTTCCAATTGTTGTGGTGTTGCTCTTTGTATCCTCATAATGTGCTATCATTTCCTTCGTGAAAATTGACCATGTAGCAAGTTGTTTACGAGAAAAAATCCCTTTATACCATAAAAATTGATCCGGTTCTAAATATGAAGATGCAATAAATACCTTTTGTAACAATGGTACACCATGTAGATCAAAATATTACTCCATCTGAAGTATCCAATTTACCAGATCCTTTCCATCAAACTTCCTCATATCGCATTTTCTTGATTTTAGGAGCTCGATCTTGAAATGACTATAACTCTGTAATTTAGATTCTTCTAATTCTAAACTTGCGACCTACAATAGCCCTATGTGTCCTCTATCCAATGCCACCAGTCTGATCCAAATTGCATTCTCCAAAAAGGAGTTATGCACAATCTCCCAAGATGACCTGATTATAGACCTTTCCAGAAGAGAGAACTTGTATGAAGTGCCACAAGTCACTGTTTTGACCTTTAGCTCTGAAAAACATATACAAGAAACTACAATCCGTCCTCTTTTTGTAAATTCTTACGAATTTTTAATCCGATGCTTAGAGAGAAAGTTATGACGATTTTACCCAGGTCACTTGTCTGGAATGTAATTCAGGAGTCTACAAAAATACCAACTTCCTCAAATCATATCTCCGCAAATATAGCGCGAAAAGATTTGAAATTCGGAACCGAGGTTCAGTGCAATGTCTCCTCAAATGGGTTTTTGTTTTAGCTTCTGAAACATCACAGAAAAAAAGTTATAGCGAAAATTCCACGATGACCTATTTGGAGCAGCGAAACCCTAGAATCCAAAGCTCTAATACCAAATGTTATGAAACCAACTCAAGAAAAGATAGATCAATGCCTTAGAATTCAGCCTCTTCGAAGGGGAAACCTCCTTTACATTACATAAATGAACAATTCTTGGATGATACAAATGAAAATACCTCCTTTCTATATATATAGGAGTCTAAGGGGTCATAATATAATCAGAGCCAACATAACAATAATAATGTAAGGGCACAATAATAACAATAGTGGGCTTCTATGGGGCATAATAGTAACAATATGGGCACTACATGGGCACATCAATATAATAAGGGGGTTGTACTAATAACAATAAGGGGTTACACTAGTAGTATAGGGGCCTAACAGTCTATATCTATAGACGACTGTTTATGTACATGTAATGAAATTTTATACGCTGAGCATGGGTATGCCTTCCCTCAACAATTCATGTAAAAATAAAAAATCATGATATATGTATTGTAATTTATGCATGTTACCTTTCACTTCGATACCTCCTCATCATATCATAAAGCATTTCATTCAACATTGACATTTTTTCGACTTCATGCTTTAGGGGGAAGTTGTTATAGGTCCATTTGGGCACATCAATCCCATCATCCAGATCAGTATTTTAGGGCTCATCAAACCCTAATTCCAGTTGCTACATTCCCTAAACAAGTCACCCCTTTGAATGCCTCCTTCTCGGATAGTTTCATGACTTGAAGACATCTAGAAATGGCCTCTAGAGGGACTAGCGTAGGTAGGCCCATGTAAGGGTGCGCCGTAGAGAAGTTAAGTCCATGTCAGGGTGATCTGTAGAGAACTTAGGCTTCCTTTCACCTGCGTTGGGCGAGTTTGAGCAAAATTCACATAGGGTTTGGGGAATATTCTTATCTTTTGGAGTCATCTAAAAGGTTCCCTCACTTATCAACTCCTATGAGCTCGAAAATAGAAGAGGAATGAGTTAAGATGCATCCTATCCTCTCATCCCTTCCTCCATGGAACTAATTCTAAGTATGGAAGGCCATTCAATGCCACCATTTATGACAAAACCTCCTTCATCTCCCTATAAATGGACCACTCATCTAAGTGATCAGGGGCTGAATTATGTTGAATTGTAAGGAGATAACATTGCTATGAGAATTGGCTTTGAAGCAAGTATTGTAATGCTACAAGTTTGTCATGCTCTTGATGTGATGTGGATGGGATCCAAGCTGGAGGAATGACTTTGAATCAGACACAATGGTTGTAATTCCTTCTTCTATTCAATGAAGTATTTGAACCTTTCTCCCATATGTTTGTATTGTATTATAATGCTTATATGTGTGAAATGTATCTAATTCCATTCACTTATATTCAATATATCTTTTGCTTTGATCAATTCTTTGTTTTATGTTTGTGTTTATAGGTACTTCTCAAGTGTATTAAGTATGGGAAGGAGCAATAGGATCGATACAAAGGAGACGAGAGGAAAGAGGAACTACAAGTAGGTCTTCTCATCTTCTCATCTTATCTATTTCTTATAGGAAAAGACTAAAATACTTTAAACTGTTGTTCTAGATATGGCTACTTATCTAAGGAATTAGTATTTATCCGTAGATACCAAATTCTGTAAAACAGAGGTGTAGTTTGGACTTACATAGTTTCGTATTGGGAAGACCAATGAGTCCAAATGAGTCATAGTGCTACATGACCAATAGTGATGGGCAACTTGGGTGCACCAAGCCAGTCTTGGACACATTATAGGAGACGACCAAGCCAATAACCTTGCCATCTCTAAATGACCATGTCCAATTGAGGAAGTTAGTGAATTTATTAGATGTTGTATGTGCTTTAGATAATTCTTCATACAATACTCTTCAAATAAGGTGACATGGTTGAATGAGTTGAGGACTCCTACCAAATATGGGTCGAATGTTTTAGAGAGTAATATGCAAAAGCCACATTCACTATAGGATTTGAAAATGGTGGGATCGTGCCAAGGATTGCCAACAAGTGCAACCAAGGAGATATACACAAAACACAATGAGAATAACACATAAAAAGATTAACAATAGGTTACATCGACAATAAAGTTACTAGTGTGCTTACAAAGAGGGGTAAGCCATTTAGTGCTTCCACTTCTCACAAAATTATTATGTGAAGAATAGTATGTGGTAGGGAAAGATGGCATGGTTGGTGGAATTAGTGGAGGACCAAGCAACACCAAGCAACTAAGCTAGGGTCTAGATGAGATTGTTTAAGATTAGTGATCTTAGAATGGTGTGGTTATATGAGAAGGTGCTCAAATCCACTCATATTGAATGGTTGTATAAATAACACAACCAAAGAAGTGAAGTAAATATGTTGCATGTTTATTTTGCAAGCAAAACCGATTTGCAAAGAACTTCCCATGAAAAGATAGGTTGGTGTGGTTGGTTGAGAAAGACTATATTGGTCTAATATTTACCAAGCGAAAAATTGTAGTTTGAATGGAGATAGTTCTAGCCTAGTGATTTTCAGAGGAATTGTTAGAAGCGTTGAAGGCATTGGATGGTTTTTTGTATAAGGATAAACAACCTTGGTAAAACGAGGATGTGTTAAGGCTTTGCTTCACAAATATGACGATGAAACAAATGAAGGTCATTATGTTGGTGGACACTAGCGTAACTCACGATTTTAAGAGCATGTGAACTATGATGTCACTTCATTGTGAGCCAGAATATGATGTAATTTTGTACAAGTAATCCGTTCTTAGGAGAAACCAATGGAAAGGATAGTTTTTTCATCCTCTATTCAAATAGGAGATTGGTTTGGGAACCTAGATTTGATAGTGATTCCCTTAGATGATCATACATTGATCTTCAAATAGGAGATTGGTTTGGGAGCCTAGATTTGATAGTGATTGCCTTAGATGATCATACATTGATCTTGGGACACGAATTCCTTGGAGATGCAAAAGTATATCTATTGATCCATCGATATTTTTTGTTGTTCTTGGGTGGAGCTAAGACAACCAACGTATCGATGGCGAGGAAGAGTAAATTTGGTTGGAAACCAAGGATTTCTGTGATCAAGCTGATTGAGGGAATTAAGGCAAATGAGAATAAACCTCATGAGGAAACAAAACAAAAAGGGAGAGAAGCAAAAATAACCTCTTTAAATGTCATTGGAAAATAAGATCATAGATTGAAAAGTGTGGAAGGTTTGGTAAAACCCCGTATGGAGAGATTTGGATGATTGCAGGTTTAACAACACTCATAAGGAGGCGAAGCTATGAAGGCCATAATATTTGGAAAAGTGACTACAATTTTACTCAAGTACAAAACCATTGCTTGGGTGTTTGAAGGTTTTACTTGGGTGAGTCCAACATTTTTGGCCAAATATAAATCTTGATTTCTACCAATGGAAGAGATGGTGAACCTACTATAAATGTACTTGCATATTTTTATTAGAGGAGGTGTATGCATTTAATTGTTGTTAGTGATGTCATTGATGATTGGATGCAATGGTAGTTTGATACTTAGTTGCAAAAGGACTTTCACTAGTTGGATGAAAATTAAATCTTTCCCAATAATAAACCATTTGATCCAACCCCTTTGAACTTTATCTCTACAAAATTCTAATTTGGAAAAAGGGAAAAAAGACAAAAATTGTAATCATTGTATTATTAAAAGAATGTCACCTTTATATCTCACTATCAAAATAATTAATTCCCTATAGTATGATGTATATTTTTAATATATGAAATATTTTAGGAAAGCAATAATCTTCATATAATATATATATATATATATATATATATATATATATATATTAGGAAAACTATTATTCGGTTTTAATAATAAAAAAATGGTTGGTTGTGCATGATTGTGATTATCATATAAGCTTGCGCCGATGATTTCTTTACAATGGAGCACAGGCCAACCTTGGGGAGCGTTGGCACTATTTTATTTTTGACCCATGTTATTGCATGCACTGTACTCAACAAAATCCATGTTGGGTACTATCCCTTGTGGCAACACTTGTTTAACAGGTAGTGACTCACCTAAGACACCATTGGGGAATGGGAATCCAACTTGGTCATTATCCTACCATATCCCAACCCAAGGTTACACACATAACACCCTTCACAACTATTGTATCAAGCACAAATCGTTTTCAACAACAAAAATTAAAAGAAAATGGGTGTGCCCATTATCCTTAGCGAACATTTATGTTCATTCAACCATTAATACCACAACTAAACCCTACACATAAAAAAAATCTAACATGCAACCACAAAACACAGATATATGGAAGTTCAAATATCATTATATTACCAGAAAGGGTGCCAATGGTATTAGATAAGCTCTTAATTCCTCTCGGCTCACTAGCCTAGTTGAACATTACATAGTTACAAAGTTATCAACCAATCATCCCAATGATTAGATGGCTAATGACAATGGTATCTTGTAATTGATGTGGAGTATTTAAAGTTAACTAGGACAACATCAAATTAATGTGCATCGAACCTACTGTGACACTGCTTCCATAGGAAATTCTACCACCTTGGGAGGGATTTGGAGTGCCTGACAGTTACTGGAGGTAACAAAGGTATTCACCCATGGTTCTAGAATATCTAGCGCACTCTGGTTCGCCAGCTACTTGGCTGGATTAGTAGTGGTGGGTTGTGTACGTGCCCCTCTATCGACCTCTACCAACTGTGTCAATTGCTCTAGCTTGTATAGAGTGTGTTTTTGATCCTGCTTGACCTTCTCGTTCGCTGCCTGTGTCTATTCATTGAACCTACTCGATGGTTCCTTTGTCTTCTATCAACCTACTCAACAACATGTTCTATATCACCCAGGGGCCCTTTCACTTCTTCCTAGAGCGGGATGTACCCTACCTCGCACTTATTGTTGTAGCTCTTTTTAGTCTGACGCTTATTGTAGCTGACAGGGTGCTTGATTGTTCAGGGTCCTTATCCTAGCCTTTCTTTGAGTGACCTGGAGTTTGTGCGGATGTCCCATCTTGTGGCTTCTGTTGTCCTTCCTGCTCAATACTACTTCCCAAGTTCTCAATATCTTGCTCCTCCACTAATGGAAACTTCCAACCATCCTCCCAAAGAGTGATATGTGCATGTACATCTTCATTAGTCAGCGAAAAATTGCATGCTTTCCGCCGTTTATACGAATCCTTCTTAACATGAATGTATAAATGGTGTGAATCAACCTTGAATCAGGCGATGCTTTCATACTTCTGAACCACTTCTATAGAAATGTGTGGATTCCCTTTGATGGTCGATTAAATCATCTCATGATAAAGAAAGAAAGTAACATTAATGTTGATCTTTCGCGTAGAAATCGTAGTGGTCCATAAATGTTGAAATCACGCGGCATCAATAGAGAGTTGTGTTTCTTTGAAAGTTTGTAGGTCCACATGCATCACCCTTCATAAAGTGTGATTAGAATAAGTAGCCAAGCATAATGAAATTTCTCACCTGAGTCTTGCCCAGCTTTGCAATCCACCACAAATTGATTGAGTAGGTATGTAGCCCAATTCATTATGACAACCTTCTCGCACTTACCCGCTGCCAAAATCTTTGTCCTCTGTTTAATCTCCTTCAACTTTGTTATGCATTGGGATGCAAACTTAGGCCTATGGAACTCATTCATCATTGCTTGCTTAATGCCCTGCAATGACCTTGGTTGTGCATTTGAGCTTCTTCAATTTTTAGAAGGTTGTCTACTTTAATGTACTCTGCATAAACCTGGTCATACTGCTCATGATATTGTTCTATCTGTTCATAAATTTGTTGCTTTGATTCTGCGATGACTTCCTTATGCTTTTAAAACCTCTCCCAGTGATCATCTTTTGTATGCCATTCATAATGCATAATGAAGCAGGGAAAAGAACAAAATCTGCTGCTTTTTCATTCTCCATAATGAATCCGCCATGACCGAATAGACCTTTCATTTTCGATAACGGGGGGCAGAGATACACTTCTGCGGGGGGAAGATATCTGCGATCTCCACCCTTATTTTCACACGACTCTGTATATAGCTCGATCAATAGCTGGTACAACCTACTACAACCCATACAGATCTCAACACACAGGACTGGATGTGGAGCAAAGGTTTAGGAGTCAAGCCAAATTGTGATCTCTAAATCTAGTTCCCAACTATACAATCTTGGCATTTTCATCCTAGACATTATTGGCATCCCAAACTGTTTCACAGACAAACTAGTGTTGTTCAAGATCTTCATTCCCAACACCATGAAAAACCAACAACTTCAAGGTGTCCATCATTTTTCTCTATCTACCAACTCCCAATCATTTTCTGCTAGATCAAACTAGTATATGTTATGATCCACTCCCTCCTAACTAAATGGTTTGACTCTGGCTACTATGTTGACTCCCTCCACTGCGTTGATAAATGCGACTATGAAAGGATTGAAGGTGGTGGTGTTGGTGGACACCAATGCTACTCCCAAATTTATTAGTGAGAGGACTATAAATTCATTGCATTAAAGGACAAAGGTGTGGGCTTTGAGCCACTTATGTGTACAATATTTAATTACGCCGTAAGGCGTTTCCCTCTGAAACCCATATCCCTCTTTGCCTACCTGTCATCCTTGGACACCGTATGATTCGATGTTAGACGATTACAAAATCTTCAACCGTCGATCAATACTCCCTCTGAACCGTTCGCGCCCATTTACTTTGAAGCGCAATCAATTTCCTTGGAAGTGTGCGACGCTTGGCAGACAGAAAGGAACGACCAGGTGGGCAGCTAAATTTTTATCGTTACTGTATCCAAATCATCACTTTCTATTGGAATGTGTATAGTATCATACTCTGTTTAGCGATTAAATACTGAAAGTGATTTGGGGTTTGCAGATTGTATATCAGTGTGACATGCCCATATGCCCAGCGAGTTTGGAGTGCCAGGAACATCAAGGTTTTTATCATGCTGATCCCCTATTTTGTGTGGGTAGTTCTTCTATTGATATACAATGGATATGATCAAAATTCCAAGAAAAGTGAAGTTACGATATATAAAATCCGATAAAGACAGGCGAGCTCCACTTTCGAATCTACCGATCGTCTTGGACCGATGGTTTCAGCGTGGAAGGTCAATGAGGGCCACTGAAACAGTTTTATAAGTAGTTGTATCGGACAATCAATTTCGACATCTGGATCTGGTATATTGTGAGGTTGCTAGAATAAAACAGTGAGTAATCTTCATTTGAGTTTACATCTCAGAAAATACTAATGGTGGGTCATTGGAACACTGCAAAGCCCTCATTAGGGTACAAACAGCTTCAGAAATCCACACTTGGGTTGGGATTACTGAAAAAGCCGCACCTGGATATCGGTTAGATTGAATTACATCCATATAGTTTGCAGAGATATTGGAAATTCCTCATTTGAGCAGCACGAGCTTTTTAAATCCCCAATTCGTGTGTAGAGATATACTAAGATCCCAATTTGGGTTTATCTGAATAGAAGAATCCTAAATCGGGTGTATGTGCGCTGGATTGTTTTACTGTACTGCGTACAATTTATTGATTTAGTAATCTAGTGTGTGTATATTCTCATAAATCCATGTTGAAGTGCAGATATCTTCAAGAATTTACACTTTGGGACCACTGTACTGCTCTAGAGTCTTAAGTAAGTAATAGTTTTTCTTTTTTTATCTGCTTTATGATCTATTTTGTTTGTTTTCCTGCTTTTGATTTAATCAGAGCTGCGATTAAGTAGGTGCTTCGTAGCAGTTAAGAGTTTTATAAGGAAAAATAATACTGTTACGAATTATGATGCCATGTACCAGACATCATGGACCCTGATACTAGGGTTGAATATATATCCCAGAGAACTAAGTCTATCATGAAAAATAATGGTCTTTTAGATTTCATATCATAGGATCTAAAGTGAAAATCTGCAATGCCCAATGTGATTGATACTTGTTCATAACTCAAACCATACTGTCCGTCAATATATCCGGGAAGGATATATATGGTCATGTCATCCCATTGCAATATTATGTAATGAACACGTTCTTTAAAGTATCTGCACATTGTCTAAGTTGCGGCACAATGTTGCTCAATCCTACTGCGGTCTGTTAAGATACTATTCGAAATAAACCATTTCCATTATAATTTATACTACTAAACAATCTTCAAGAACACAGAGACTAACTAATAGGCTATTTAGTATTATCATTCACCCTCTCCTCGCTTTTTTTTGAGTGACCATGATGGATCCTCTGGAGAAAGGTGATTTGGAGAGCATCCTTAGTGCTTACGTTTATTATGAGTGAAATCATAAACAGATAAATTGTGACACTCAAAAATTCTCTGAAGCCACAGTGAGAATGTAGGCCTGCTGCCTAATCCCGAGATGTGGCAGAACAAAAATCGTAAAATATTGAGAATTCTTTTGTTTTTCTTTAAATTTGTAGTATTTGCTTAATTGATATCTGAATTAGCGTTAAAAAAATCAGTCTCAGAAAGGGTATGAAAACTGGAATCGGGGAAAATCTAAAAACTCAGCAAAATTTCCCAGTCGTAAGCAATGCATATATATCATATATTTTCAAATAAATCTGGCCTATTGCACCAATCAACAGTCCGTTCTCTGTTTCTAAATTCTTGATGAGCATCACCTACGCCCCTAGGCAAAGACCAATCTGATCAGGAGCAATTCCACTCTTCAGCTGACTCTTTGCCGGCTCTTCCCCTACATCCGTCGCCCTAAAAGTAATGATTTCCTGCCCCAAGGCCTTCAGTCTCTCATCATTCACCCTTCTAACATCATCATTTCTCGGATACAATCCAGTCACTGAATCATCTGAGTTCACCGATGGACCGTGACAGTTATTCAATTTGGCCAAGGTTTTTGGGTGAAACAGACCTCTTCTTATTTCTTGCAACATCTCTACTAGCTCCCTATCTGACTGCCTAAATACGTGCCTTAATTCAATCTGCTTGTCAAAACAGTCATTCCAGCAATCTGCCTGGAAAGCGAAGAATTTGTTCGGGTTCTGAGGCCTCACTGGTGGAAGTTGAAAGAAATCCCCTGTCACCACGAGCTGCAACCCACCCCACACCGCTTTCCCCTCCAATGGTTGCCTCAGCTCATTGGCAAAATAATTCAATTGATCAAAAAACTCCCCATCAATCATACTAATCTCATCTATAATCAATGCCCTGGCTTTTCTCCATTTCTTGACTTTATCTTACTCTTTCTCACCATAGCCAGCAGTGTATACTTACTTGTAGAACATGGTGCAGCTCCAGCAAAGGAATGTAGAGTCATGCCATTCAAATGACATGCTGCAATCCCTGTTGAGGCTGTTACAAAGACTGAGTTTGGACCATGCAATTTCTTCAAGATTTTTACTACAAAATCAAGCACATAGCTCTTACCTGTGCCTGCAGACCCTGTAAGAAAGACAGATTTCCCTCTTGAGATAGCCTTCAGAACTCTCAACTGTTGTTTGGATAATGTAATGGATCCCTCTGAATTAGGCTTGCATCCATGGCAATACTCCTTATCAGAATGGTCCTCCATTATTCTCATGTCTTCTTGCCAATCTCCCAATACTCTCATGTCTTCTTGCCGATCTCCCGATTCTCTGCAATTGGGCGTGTTGTAAAACACTCCAGATTCTGAGCCAATTTTAGCCTATGATTCACTTGGGCTTCCTTGTGATTGCTTTCTCGCCCTCTGTCTGGCTAGAGCCATTTGTTTCTGCCGCTCCATCCTCTCTCTCTGTTGTTGGGTTAGGATCATTTTGGTCTGAGATTGATGCTGAGAACTGCTGAATCCTTGAAACCCAGTACTTGAATTTTCCTCTCCAGTATGAAAGTGGGTATCCTCCATTGGATCCTCGGCCATTTCACTAGATCCGAATCCCATCATTATACATCTAATCTTTTTAGCTATGTCTCTCACAGTTATACCCAGAATGCACATTCGTAACGGAGGAGTAAAGCAATGCATATATATCATATATTTTCAAATAAATTAAAAATCAGGGGAAATGTTGTTTTTCAAAGCTTTTCATATCCCTATTTTGTTTTTCTTTGTTGAAACTATATCCATATTTCTTTGTGTTTCATGGTCAGGAACATGTATTGTTGTTTGAAAGAGGTAGGAACTTAGATTTTAACGATGCAGAGTTTTGAAATGTTCCCAACATTTTGAATTGACACTCCACCTTGAATTGACACTCCACCTCTCATCAAGGGATCATATTGTGGCGGTTGGTCCTCTAATGATGGGTCGAATGTTCACTCGACTTGCTGGGAATGTTTCAGAACTCTGACACTGTTAAAATCCAGTATTTCTGTAAACTATGAACTGTGAAATCAACATACTCAAAAAATTCATTTTATTATAAGAACTTACTAGGCTTGTGTTAGGATTGAAATTTAACTCTCGGCTTCTTCCCTTTCCTGGCCTTTGATGAACCTTTTGATACATTATAGATGGATTGCTGGATTATTTGGATTCCTAGGAGGCCATATGGAAATTCATTTTTGTTCATTTCTATGTCTAATGTTTACAGTAATTTTTAGCAAGTGTGCAGGATCAACTGAACACCGGACCCTGGATCCAGTAATATACACTCTTGTTTTGACCTGAATTTAGTTTTCCTTTTTTCTTTGTGATCTGTAGGTTTCGAAGAACAAGTAAGAGTTTAGCAAATATGGATATAATGCAGATGGACCGGAGAACGTCGACACTGCTTGGGGCAGGATTCTGCACAATGTTGACGACACATTTTACAGTTCAGCTGCTATCCCAGCACTTGTTCTATTGGAAGAATGCCAAGGAGCAGAAGGCCATTATTATTATCATATTAATGGCTCCCATATATGCCATTGACGCATTTGCTGGCTTAGTAGATATTGAAGGAAGCAAAATCTACTTCATGTTCTTGGATTCAATTAAAGAGTGTTATTCTCAAATCTTTTGGACTTGGAGCCAGCAATGGCTTTCAGTGAGTTGAATGATGGGACGGCTCTTTGCAGCATGGTTGAATTTTATTTTAATTGAATTCACACTGATTTTCTCTTCAATTCATTAACGAAAAGGAGTATTTTAATTGGTTGTGTCAGGTGATTGCGAAATTCTTGGCGTTGATGTATAGCTATTTGAATATCTCCATGAGCCAGAAAATAGTCCCTGATGGGATCAGGGGTAGAGAGATTCACCATTCATTTCCCATGACACTTTTTCAGGTACATTACATTTTGTTGCAGTACATTTTTGTTTTTATACCCAAGATCCTACATCAATAACTAGCAGCAGATTTGTTGTGTTCCTCAAAACCATGGGCGCAAGAAATGTGAATTGGCATCTTGTTGATTACCATTAACAATCATGTTAAGTAGGAAATACTTTTATTTGGTGTCCTTTTTTCCAACAATCTGCTGACAAGCTATCTTCGCTTTACAGCCTTGCATAGTGCATCTGGATCATCATACACTGAAGCTTCTTAAATATTGGACATGGAAATTTGCTATCATAAGACCAGTTTTGTCAATTTTAATGATAGTTTTCCAATTGCTTGGCCTATATACTGGATGGATCAGTTGGGTTTTCTCAATTATATTGAACATTTCTGTATCCCTGGCCCTTTATTCTCTGGTCGTTTTTTACCATGTCTTTGCCAAGGAGTTGGAACCCCACAAGCCCCTGGCAAAGTTTTTGTGCGTCAAAGGAATTGTATTCTTTTGCTTCTGGCAGGTACGTCATGTACCAAAATGTTTTGATACCGTATATTAGACCTGTGAAACAAAAACATAATTTACTGTTATTTTGGAGAAAAGCAAGTATAATAGCATTTCCTTGCCCTGCCTTGCATGTATTCTCTTGTTATAGGCTTCTCTTATCCAGGTTTTAGCATTCTAAACCATTAATAATTCTTCCTTTGCTTTTAGGGAGTTGTACTTGACATACTGGCCTCTGCCGGTATTATCCGCTCCCACCATTTTTGGCTTGACGTGGAACACATTCAAGAGGCTTTGCAAAATGTGCTGATCTGTTTGGAGATGGTGGTATTTTCTGTTATGCAACAATATGCATACCATGTTCACCCATACACCGGAGAAGTTCAGGAGTTGCTTAGAAAGGGAAGGAAGGCAGATTGACAAACTTGACCATAGAAATTATTTAAATATCCTAAAAGATATAAGCTCAATAGTGAAGAACAATTTTCAGAGTTTTTTTTTTGGTTGGCATACATTGCCAATTTTGTCATGTTTTTTTCAAAATTTTTAACACATCTGATAAAGATAATAGTTTTGAAGGTTGAACGATCGATCAATGAGTTATATTTATATGTATTGATAGTTCTGTAGTTGATATATTTCTGTTGAATTTACATGTATTCTTTGTTGTTTTGTTTAATTTATTTCTATATATATTTATTCTGGTCTATCCAGTTATTAATTCATCATACCAAGTATTGTCAGACACTGTATTTGTTCAGAAATATCTTGCAATCTAGGTGTGCATAGAAAACTTCTTATCAGCAATGGATATTGGGATGCCAATGCCTACTTAGAAGGTGAGGGAGATGAAAAAACCCAGTAACATTTTGATGTTTATGATTATCACATTCGCCTATAGCTCTATGACACCATCTAAGTACATTGATGACACCATCTATGCTAGAGAAAAACTTATAATTCCTTGAGAGGGATATGGGAGCTCAGATTATATTTGAAAGTTTGTAGTACAGGTTGTCATGGAATGTGTATGCAGTAATTTGCACAACAGCCTCAAGTCCCCAGTCTTCTTTAGATATAAGAGATCGTCCAGTCCAGTTTGAGTTTTAGATTGTTTATGGTAGGTTATCTATCACAAATTTTAAGGAAATATGTGATAAGCGAGTTGGAAATGTATTTGTTTTGTTTATAATTTGTTACTCAGGGGCATGATGTCATGTTCTAGAGATACCATGTCCATGTCTCTTTACTATTTTGTAAAATGCAAGTTGAATGCTAATCATGCCAGAG
>APFE031564414.1:0-16369 GCA_000404065.3 Pinus taeda
GAAAATAACCTTTAGTGAAGAAATTGTTTTATATCAGTGTAATGAAAGGTATCAATAACAAAATAAAGATTCTCTATAAAACAACTACTTTCAAAAACTGTATCATTGTCGTCCAGAGCTATCTAAAGAAAACAATGACTTCCTCCCTACCAAGGAAATTACAAATTTCAGAGGAACAATCCCAGGATACACTTAATCTTGAAGAATGAGAGGTCTCATCATGAGCCAGCTTATCATAATCACAGATATTATAATTCGTTGACTTTGCCAAATACTGCATACCACAACAGGGCAATGACTCAAGATTGTTACAATCAAGAGACAAGGGGTCTCGTCACAAGCTAGCTTGTTCAGCAAAGTTATAAATCGAGTGAATGACTGTGTCATAAATTGGCTATCAAACCAAGACATTGTTCTTTAAGAATAAATAGAAAAAAGCAATAAGTGTGGATGTGAATTCTTCTTTGAGAGTTGTAGGCTTCTTTAAATAGGATACAGGATCATTGCTGGGTAATAGGTAACCCTATCGAGGCTATAAACGCCTGCTGGTAGTAGAGGCTCTACCTGCGATAAATGAGCATATTTAAAAACTGGTTTATAGAGAAGACTTTGTTTTATCTTATAAACCAAGTAATGACTGATGTAAATACAAGGACTAACTTGAGGGAGAAAATAATCAAAGTTGAAAATTGCTAAAACAAAATGTCATGACATGCTAGAGCATGATGTACTTTATCTTTCCATAATAAAATTTAACTTTCTGAGAAATTTTCTGTTTTGGAAGTTCAGAAAATTCAACAAAAACACAGAGATAATTGGTTCTTCCAAGTGAATCGCCAATTGTTGTGGCCACCAACAACCCCCCTCCTTATGAAATGTTATTTCTAACACTAAATAAGTGGGGACCCTTAGTTATTAAATCCAAAGAAGTTAAAGTAGCGTTTACATTTCTTTTTCGCAAATAAAGTTACGATCATAAGCTTAGGAAGCCCCCTTGGAAACTCTTAGAATCTAAGTTTATGATAAGGTAAAAATTATCTTATCAAGGCAAATCACATTGCAAGAAAATAGCGGGATGCCACCTCACAAACACAATCCTAATATTCACGAGATAATGATAATGACCAAATATCGCATTGCATTCAGCATAACTTACTTAAAACACTTCAAAAAATCTGCCGATGTGCTATGGCGCCGATCGCAAGATCGCATCTCGCAAGGAACAGGTTAATAAAAATTTGTCATACATAATATTCCTGCGATCTGCGATAATTGCGATATTGCAACATTGCGATATCATTGTGATGTTGTGATTCTGCGATGTTGTGATTTTGCGATTTTGCGATTTTGCGATATTGAGCTGTTGTGATTCTGCGACTTTGCGATTTTGCGATCTTCGATGTTGTGGTAGCAAATCGCAGAATCACTCCATCGCAAATCTTTCGGGCTTGTTATTCAAGAAAAGTAGTTTCCACAAGTTGACACATGGTTATGCGCTTTAAATACTAATAAAAGAGTTAGCTATCAGTTATTAATAGAATATGGGTGTGTGCTCTTCAAAGAACATTTCATGTAAGGTGGTATATTTGGCATGTCTGCATCATTTAAAACTTTCACATCAACCTTCCTTGTCATTCAATTTCACCTCACTTGTGAATTGCAGGCACGGAGAGAACAGGACTATACAAAACAATACACGGGTTGAAATGGGAAAGAAAAGCAAAGCCCCGAGCTCCGAAGAAGAGAAAATGGCGCCTTTGTATACAGACATGGCTTGCAACAGAGACGTGGGAATAGCTACGTGGGAAGGCATGTATAATATTCTCAAAGAGGCGAATCCCAGAGTAATGGAGCTTATAGCTGTTGCAGGCTCACAAAGCTCTTCTGAAGCATCCCTCGCAGAGCTAGCTTGCTCATTTTTACATCGGATAGGAGCAAGGCCAAGAACCCTCCCATACACATACATGGTCAAATGGATATTGGATAGAGTAGAAATAAAAAATAGACAGTTCAAAGTTCATGGTCAAGGACTCATTGGTTCATTTGCTGCGTAGGATTTAAAGCTTATGTATCATCTACCAGAGCCACAGGCAATCTACAATAGAGAATTTACTGAGAAATTTGTAAAATAAAATCTGGACCTGGTAGAGACTACCAAACATTGGTCTAGGAGAGATGAGCCACTGAAGAAAGATAAGCACGGTATGTACAGTACTGGTTCCCTTACCTCTCCATACTGCTTTGCTGCTCCCATGCTCTGTAGAATATTTGTAATGCCAGATATTAACAAATTCTCATCCAAGTGGCTTCCATTATTGGATGCTGCCACAAATGCTAGCATTGTAGATTGGGCCAAAATTTTGTCTAATAACCTGACCATAACCATTGGCAGTTACCAGTCCAAAAGAGCTACGGCTCAGAGGATCTACCCTGCTTTTTACCTTTCTGCATATATAATGGACGCAATATGTTATGTTTCTAAGTTTCCTGCTATGGGTTGGAAGTGGAGGACACAAGACCCTCTACCCATTCATGTCTATGACAAAGAGTTATGGGACTCTCAGTTCATTCCATACTTCTACCAAATTTGTCATGGAGTTATGTTGCCCTTGTATAGAATTTTGTATGATAAATACCCTCCTAGATGCTCGCCTGAAGCAGAAGTAGACATCCTCACTGTTGCAAGATGGTTCAGGGAAGAAATGTTTAGTTATGTTAGGGTTTTTGGAAGTTCTACACCCCCTCATGTCCTACCTTTATATATCCCTGATAAACTCTTAGCCCGAGAGATTGCCTACCAAACCTGTGGGGAAGGAGGCCTGACTAAAGAATTAAAAGACAAAAAAAAGGCTATATGGCCACAGTTTCCTATAGCCTGTGGGGCCTTCTCGCTATTCGATGTAGGTCACGCCTTTGCAGAAGTAAAGAATATCACATGCTTACAGCTATTCAAATTCACAGCAAGGCCATTTGACCCTTAAGAGGTCACCCACAAGTTTACGACAGCAGTCAATATAAAGGTGTTCTCTGGAGAAAAAGATTTATTTGACGATATATTTCAACAGAAAAACACATTGGAAGAAATTCTGCACACAGCCCAACTGTAGCTACCCCCAGAAGAATTTCAAAGGTTCAAAACATACAGGGAAAGAAGGCTATGTAGTATTCCTTTAGATAAGCTATGCCTAAAACCCTCAAGAGAACCAACTCCAAGTGTTAGCCTCAGCGGAAGTTCAAGTACCAACGAATCTAAGTCCAAATCCGAAAAATAAGTGTCTGAACACTGTAAAAGATACGGAAATGAACTAGATAAGAACGAAGGGTCAGTGCATGATACTGCAGAATCAAAAAAACTTCTACATCAGTAGGTTATTGCCTCCCTGTAAAGAAATCCTCCCCCTCTCGTCATCCAAGCACCACCACTCACAGCTGAATTAGACAAAGAATGGGAAACCTTCAATGACTTGATCAATCTTGAAGGACAAACCATGAAGACAAATGTCAGTGATGTACATATAATAAAATAAGTAGTCATAGGAACAGTTAGCTAAGTCTCGGATACGGAGCATATTCCTATTTCTCCATCCACTGAGCTTGTACTAAAAGTAGAAGAAATCCCCCCCTAGATGTATTTTATAGCCCACAGCATAAAGTGGTAGTAAGAAAACAGAGAAAGAAAAGGAAATTGGAAAGCACACTCTCTCAAAGCACGGAACAATTGGACGTCTTGTGCAAAGATCCCACAAGCAATCCTACTAAAAATCTCACCAAACTATCTCAGATCACAGGAGCATGTGCCTCCGCTAATATTGACAAAGCATCTAAGGTACAACAATTGCTAAAGGAAAGGGAAGAGTAGATACAAGTACAGCAACAACAATTGCAACAAGCCCATGCCAATAATGAAACACAGAAACAACTTGAAAAATTGCAACAAGACTTCCAACAGATGCAGATAAGCTATAAAAAAAGTTTGGATGTGAAAGGAAAGCAGTTACAGGATTTGAGAGAGATGCATAAGGACGACCCTAAGCTCATAGAATTCATCACATAGTCCATTTCCCTGAAGGAGCAATTACTACAGCAACAAGAAGCATTGGGCTAGAAGATATCACAATGGAGTCATTATTGTGAAATCAGTGATAAAACCACTAATCAAGTGGTAGACTTGTGGAGTGACTATGATCTGATTGATAAACGAATGACTAAATATTTGGCGTGGAAAGATACGGACGAGGGTAAAAGAGTAGGTGCACCAAGAATAAATTAAAATCACAAGGAAATTCTCTTTAACAAATGGGACGAGCAAATCAAAGGGGCAGAACAGGCAGCAGAAGGAGCAGCCACGGCGGCTAGCAGACTTATTGATTGTGTAAATGAAAATTTACACAGGGAAAATTTGATCGCAGAGACCACTCCAGGGTACTTACCAAACGCTCAATAGCTAGAAGCAGATTGGAAATAGAGAGCTCAAGAAAAGGCCAAAGTAATCCAAAGGCTAAGCAAGTTAAACTGGAATTGTTACTGGACATACTTGGTGAAGCCACATAGCCAATGGATGAATCTTAAGTGCATTATAAATGCAACCGAAAAAATGGCGCCAGCACTTATAGATTTTGTTTTCTCAGGCCAGTTAAAAGCGGAAGTCAGCCACCCAAGTCTCCTTAAACAGATGCTGCATACATGTGATTTCAGAAATGAAATACAAAAATAGTTTAATTTTAGTTTTAATTTAGTTTTATTTTCCTGAAAAGAGGACGATCATTTAAACCGCATCCTTTATTTTTGTAATAACTTATTTTTAGAATTAGTTAGTAGTATTTAAACCCTTCTCATACATTTAGAGAAGGGTCCAAAAATTTATCAAAAACTTGCCCTCAGAACATGCACTTTTGCACCCTCAGAGGTGGTTTTGGTGAATGAATGGAACCGGGTTTATTTGATATTTTCATTTGATATTTGCTATTGATGTTGCACTTCTGTACTCTTAGTGGATGTTAAATCAAGTAGAGATAAATCAATTGTCGCTTGAAGCTCATGAGTAGGACTAGTTATAAATGGTACTTTTATCTCTTAACCATTTCTGCTTATGCGTTAAAGTGATATTCAGTTTTCAATTATTTATATATTACAGCATGGATGTCTGAGTTATCATTTGGCACTTTTGTACAGTGATAACTATTTGTTTATGTTTAGTGTATGAATAACTCATTTATGCGATATGTTTTCAAAACTGTTTCGTCTAACTTCTTATACAAAGTAGTTCATCTTTAACGAATTATTTTCTTATGATAGCTAAATGATCTTTATTACCAGTTATTGTTTGAAATCGTTTTTGATCGCATGGAAGAAAGATCACACCACGGGTTAGCATAAATTTTGATGTTTTTCTGTTTATTAGAATACAATAGCATAGCATTAGATTAGAATTAAGATAGAAGTATTCCATTTAGAACAGAAATACCAATCTTTCTCACACACACACACTGAATTGGGAAACTGGTCCCATATCCCCAGTCGGATCCGCTATACCAAACGGATAAGGAGCTGCCAACCAAGGTCCGGACTGGGCGGGTATCCCCCTTGTTGTTGACCCGATTTTCGGGGCCCTCAACAGGGCCTAACACTTTCATACTTTCGATGGACTCTGCTACATGAAAAATGAGAAATGCATGAAAAAACATGATTGCAATCATGTTTTTCATGTATTTGTCAATTTTCATGTAGCAGGTTCCATCAAAAGTATGAATCATGGCTACTCCTTGGATGAGGAATCAAATTATGCATCAAACGAGTTTTCCCGCTTGAAATTTGAGTAAACTTGTACAAAGATAAGTTGAAAATACGAGTTGAAAAAATAGTTTTCTCTTTTTTCCCACTAAAATTTGATGATGTCATCGAATCTTATTTTATTATTTCCACTATTATTTCATAATTTCCTTAGGAAGCCCATTTTAGACCTCAAAAATCCCCTAATGTTTGGAGCATTGTTTAGTGCAAGAAGCATTACATGATAAGAAAAAGAACCAAATTCAATGAGAAATGTTTTTTCTACTTACCTTATTCTACGATAGGAACTTGATTGTATGTTGAGAAACCATTTGTAAATGAATAAAATTAATGAATTGTGACTACATTTATGATTTCATCAGTTAATGAAGTAGGAAATGGATTAGCCTCTATTAATTTATTCAACCTTGGTAATCAACACATATGAACAGTCTAGTCAGGCTTTGTTTTTCAGGTTACATGACCATGGGGTTTGCCCATTCTTATGTCTCAATTGGGTAGATGATGTCGGTGCAAAGAGCCCCCTATATTAAGTCACTTTAAATATTTATATTCATAGATGAATACATCCTAGAACTATTCAAATAAGTCGACAAATCCACTATTTGTTTGTCTGACCAACTATCACCAAATCAGGCGATATTTGGTTGATCATCAATTGATATATCGAATTATTGTAACTTCACTTCTGCATCCATCTATTCAGGTTCTTTTCACTTTTCGAGTCACTGGACCTTGACTTTTACTTCCTCGTATGGAAGTGAAAAGTTCAATTTCTCGATTTTGTCAATTGCTTGCTTCTCAATTGTGTACATTGATTTTATTCTTTTATAGTTTTTTGGATGATATTTCTCCCAACAAAAGCTTTGGCTAGGGTTATGTGCTTATTCCATTTTTAATCAACTGGCCATTTTTTGTTTTGATGTACATGACACAAAACTATAGGTTAATGAGACATCGACTACTTATTTTTCTATTTTCGGTCAGTTTTTCCTTTATGAAATCCTTTTTTTGCTAAACTGCATTGGTAAAATCTCATTCCACTAATATAAATTCAAAATCCATAATGGAATTTTATTTAAGTTCTTTTCATTGCAAATATTTCCCTTCACCTTCTTCTATTTTATACTATTTGTTGGATAATTCGTCTAAAGTATTCAAAAACATGTGAGACCAAACTCACTTATCACTATATCTAATCCTAGACCATTCTCACTCACAATTTGATATGTGAAGAACAAGGTCCTGTTTGAGGCTAAAGATGGGTATATTCACTTCTCCCTAAAATATTCGACCTCCAAAGTGTTCAATAAAATATGTTGTTTTTGTTGTCAACATTTAGACTCGAGATGAGTGCATGTCCCACCATCTTCTTGCCTGACCCATAAAGTTTTGCACTAGAATTTTCGTCCTCGCCTATTAACCAATATATTTTGTTAGTTGTTCGATATGTTTGATAGGAAAATCTTCTTCTTTAAATCAAATCATGTTACTGGATTCTTGTGTTAAATCAATTAGAATCAGTGACAGTGTTCCCAAACATTTTTTTAAATAAGAATAGGCACTACTTTAATAGAATAAGAGGGTTGGATTTTCATTGTTGTGACTACTTCAATAATCAAACTTTATGTGGATTTTGATTCATAGTTTTCAACTTTCCACTTATAGAGCTGCGTGTCAAAATTATGGTCAATTGAGAGAGATGAACCTGTTAAATTTTCAACAAAGGAATTTGGTTCCACATTATCTTGATATTCATGTAGTACTTGGTATAATATTCTCATTCTTTATTCTTCTTCAAAAGCTTCAACCCAAAGCTTTCCTTCACGGGGTCCAAATGGATAATAATTTTCTTGTCATTGCCTTTGAGCTTAATTCTATATTTCTCTAATGATGCAATTTCTTTCATCCTCCATTCAAACGGTCTACCAACTAATGCAGGATATGTAGGTATTCCATCGAATAAATCAATAAATTCAAAATCAATTGTCGTTGTGATGCCCATACTTGAAATTTTTACTTGCCTTAATGTTCCCATAGGTTCAATGAATTTTTGATCACCAAGTTTAAGATGATTAGATGTTATGTGCATATTTAGTATTCCCAAGATAATTTGTGTTTCTCACATGAGTATGTTGACTTTTGAGCCAAAATTAACAATGACTTATCTTGCCATGTAACAATTTATGTTTAGTTTGACTCGTGGATTGTGATCTTGAGATTGTTTTCCTTGTGATAATTGATGTACATTTTTACATTTCTCCCTATGTTTATGACAATCTTTTAGCATGTTTAAAATATCTACTAGACATCGCACTAAGTATTATTCCTTTAAAATCTCCAATAATTCTTCTAATATGACATCCTTTTACAATTTTTGTGAGTCCAATTCTTCTGTAAAGAATTTGACTACTCTTGTCTTTGAGTCATTTTGTCCATTCATATCTGAATGTTTAATCCTATTTGTTTTTGGTCAAATAACTTGTTGATTGTGAATATTATGTATTTTGGTGCCTCACCTTGTAACAACATTAAGATTTTTGGAATTCAAAATATCTTTCTTTGGATCAGTTTGGAGTAAATTCATAGTTCTTTTGTTCAAATATTTTCAATGATCTCCGGACAAACTTCAAAGGACTAATCCCCCAAGCCACACCTGTTGCAAAAGTGCAAGTCCATCTTACATTTTAATGGGAAATTTTGTGCTCTACATACCTCCTACCAACAAGTAAAGCAATAAAACCTTCCTCGACCTTGACCATGACCTTAACCCATGCCATTGTATTCCCCTCATTGGCCAACATGTCCTCCTCAACCATTTCCTATTCTGCCATAGGTTAGTGGCTTGTTGAACTGATCTAGAGTTTGTGAGTGATATGCGACATGACAATTTGGCTTGTTATTTCCATTGAACATAAATTTTTGCGTTAAGTGTGTGTTGTATTTAGAAGTGGCACACCATTTAGGCTTAGAACTATGAATATTGTATTCACTATCTTTATTAATATGATTTCAGGTGTTTTGAAATATATTGTAGAATATGTTGGATTGTATCCATCAAAAATATTGATCAAGGTAATAAAAAAATTTACAAGTATTCTTATTATGTCTTCCAGTCTAAGAGTTAGTGCACCATAAGTTATTATTTTGAATTGTCAACAACAACAACGAATTTTAGAGTGGTTCAATTTTGTCTTCAAGTTTATTATCAATCGATGAGATAGTCGATTGACCTTCGTCATCTATTTCAATACATTGAGCCAACTTCAAAGCCTCTTCACAAGTTTTGAATTCATGCATTCATAATGTATTGCAGATCTTTTGGAGGAGATAAACCACATACCATTGAATTAATAAGTTTTCATCGATGATATATGCGATCTGAATCAACAAATATTTGAATCTCTTATTATATTCTCTTATTGTTTCATTGGGTTGTTGTTTAATTTATTTTAGCCCTTTTGCTGCTAGATGTTTTACATCTTGGGCCTTGAAGAAAGTGATAAATTTGATTTTAATTTCATCCTTTGATTTTTGTTTATTCTCAGTGAGATTCAAGAACCATGTTAATGAATGTTTTCTCAAGGCTGCTACAAATTCAACCATCTGTTTGTCTTCATTAGTGATATCATTAGCAAACAAGAATTTCTTAAAAATGAACCAATGCTTTTTTGGGTATTCATTACCATAATAGAAGGATTTGTGGTTTAACCCCATTTTACTTATCATAGGTTTCAATATTCCTGATGTTCGAATATTACTTGAATGATCATTAACTGTAGGATTGACTATGGGTGAATATCTCATGAGCATATTGATTTCTTGCTTGTCAACATTGTTTTTTTAGAATGATTCATGTGTTTGATATGCTTTATCTATGTATTTGGTAAGCCAACTTATTCTAGGTCATGAATCTTCATCGATCAACTTTGTAATTTGATTTCTTCGATGAATACTAATTGTAGTCGGGGGGTACAATTGTGAGATTACTGAGTTAGAGAAGTACTTGTTCAATTTATTTATTATCATTGTTTGGTTGATTCTCATCATGATTTACCCCTTTTGGCTGATTTGTTTTTTCATCTTTGTTATAAAAAACAATAAGTTTATCTAAATAATTGTGTGATTTTTGTTGAAGGAATTTTCTAACAATGTGACTTGTTATTGATACAGTCAGAATTCATCGTATCGCAAAACCAGAGTCATCAATTCACATTATGTCTACTTTCCTTCTAGTAATTATTTGTATACCATTATTTTATATCATAGTAGGTAGTGTTATGCCTCTTAACTCATCTAAGGAGTCTCATGTATATTTTCTCATGTGCTCATGATTTTTCATTTTCATCCTCTGGTATTTCTCTCTTAATTTTTCATGCCATTGCTCTCTTTTATCCCTTTCTAATTTCTTAGTGTTGGTCCACTGCTGATATTGTTAGTTATTATTCTATCGGGTAGTTTCTTGTTATTGTTTTTGTGGCAATCGACCTTCTTCCTTCCATATTTATAAATATAACTATTTCTCCAACTTTACTTCCTTATTTTTCTTTATTTCTCATGACATGTTACCCACCCTCCATGCCTACCCGACTTAGTGTTGGATAACGGGGGAGTACATAGTAGCCATGTTTATTTTCTTAAAAACTTATCTGAGGCTTATTTTGTATATCTACACTACGAATCATGGAAGTTCTTCGAGTCCTTTTTCCTTTGATATCAGCCGATATTTATTGGAGTATGTAACACAAGTAAGTATTTGACGACATGACTAGTAACCTTGTCGAGGAGGAACTTATGCAAAAGGGTAGGAATCAAGTAAAATAAACTATCATGCAAATCATCGTCTAACCTATATTTGATATGATTAATAGATGTTGTTTCTTCTATTTCTCTTTCTTCAAAAAGTTTTCCAAAATTGACTTGATCCACTCATGCAGATTTGTTTGACCAACATTGGATAGATTCAACAAAAGTTAAGCTTCATACTCACTTTGAGGTTTTTCATGAGCAACTTGGTAGAGAATTGTTTTTTATTTTCATTGAGGTGCCTTTGATAAATCATTCGTGCACTTATATAAAAACATTGGGCCTGGCTTCTACTAATGAAATTCTATTCCTTCATGCATAGTTCTTCAGATAGTTATTAATTTTCATCTCCCACCATAGTTGTATCTCTTCCAATGTTAACATTTATGCTTGTATAATATTTATGACTGGAGTTCAAAACTATTGGAAATGGAACCAATGTGGTAATCTAGGGAAAAGTAAGAATGGTTACAAGTAGTAAGGACACCAAGAATTCATATAGAAATGCACATAAGTAAAGAGAAAGATAAGAGACACAAGTAGTGGGGAATGACCGGAATCACACTTTATATTATATCTCTTAAAAGCCAATGAAAATGGATACACTGATACATTCCCATATATTTATACCTATCGAGAAAATTACATCAGTTTAACTTTCAACCATAGTTAACTTAATATGAATTAGTTATCAACTTAACAAGCTTGTCAATCGACTTTCATTTGCTTGTCCTGACTCCAATGGGCTAGTGGACTAAATTGACTAGCCCCTCCAACATGTGTTATCACTTTGGTTATTATTTTAAATATTCTTTTTGCGTTTATTTATGGGTTTTTTTTTTGGATTAGATACCTTTTGTGAATCTATTGAATTTTAGAAAAGGATATTGAAAGTGAATGTGAGGTTTTTTGTCATTTGGAAAAGGAAAATGACTATCTACACTTCTTTATTTAGTTTTCACTGAAAGAGAAAGCGAAAAGTTATATCTGTTGTAGCTTTCATTAAGATTGGTCTTGAGTCAACACACATAATCTTAGTCACACTCGATTACCCTTGAGTAAATGAAAACCACTAAAATCAATGCTTAATAAATTTGATTCAACATTTTTTCTTTTCTCTAGCAGCACACCAACACTAACATGGGATTTTGTGGCCTTGCAATAGATGGTGAGGTTAACTCTCCAAGGCTACCAAGAAAAATGGAACCTATTGTTGGGGAATGGGAATCCATTTGCAGTTTCATGTTGCCTAGGAAGCCTTGCATAAGGGTTAATGAAGAGATCACAATGGGACAAGTGGAGTGATCTACCCCACTTCACTCAGTATTGGTGGTGTGGTTTATACATAGTCATGGGATCTCCTTAATAGGAATATGAATCTCTTAGAAATTTGTCTAAAGGTTTTAGGATAAATACCCTACCTTTGTCTGTGGATCTGACTTAAGAATGTTCCCCCAAGTTGGGTGGCTATAAGTGGTGACCATAACATCTAAAAGCTTAGGGACCTTATGTGGGTGATGGTAAGGGGGATTTCCTTCGTATTCTTGGGGAAAACATTGGTTATACCAATGTTCCGATTGCGAGAAGATCCCTTTTATCTCTTGTTTTGTGTGCTTTGTTCGTATATCTGATAGTTTGTGTTGTTTGGTCCAAGTCTAGTTGATCATAGGGTTGTCTTACATTAACTAAGTTAAATAATAGAATATGTTCACTAGGTCTAACCAAACCATTTAATTTTATCAAATACTTTTAAACCTTTCTCCAAAGAGGAAGGTACACCATCTGAGAGACATAGAATAACTTCGGTAACAAACGACTTATACCACACTTGAGTTGGAGGGGATAACCTTGCCTTTAAGGGGGAGACTTAGTTACTATTGAGGTTATTTAAAAAATTACACTACAACATGTTAACCCACCGTTATCCAACCCTTTTGCCCTCATAATTGTGTAGTTTAGAGATTTTTCTTTTGAACCATTTTCCTTGTTCTCTCATCCTATGTCTTGTGAGAGTGGTGCATCTGAAAAAAAGATATAGGTCCCTCGTCATCATCCACATTAGGAGTATCTTCTATCACGCCTACATTACCACCTATAAGAGTTATATGGCTCACTTCTCCTACATTTCAGACAACTCTATCCTCTTCATGGGGCATTCCACCAATTTCTTCTATAACCCTTACAGGTGTTCCAAGTTTGTTTCTATCTTTTCCTTCTTCCACCTTTGTGTTTCAAATGGGGGAAAATCTGAGTCAAATACTAGGAGCTAGGGCGTTTCCACCTAGCTCATCCAATCCAATTGTTTCTTTGCCTAATATAAGCATATTTTCATTTAGAAACATGCAAGGGAGAATCTACATTTCTTTCGAGGCAATCTAGGGGCACTAATGTTTTTGGAGGAACATCTTAATCTTGGGGTAGTTCTATGATAGGTGAGATGCCTTTCTTTGGGGATTATTTTCCTTAGGAGGGGCTAGTTTACATGGGGGCCTTAATCCCACTATTATGACTATGCCAACAAGACCATATGCTTATGGTAATGCTTTTACACTAAGAGCTCCTTGTTCCAGTGTCAGGTACAATCCCATGAGTAGTCATGTGTTTGATAGTCACTTCATCCTTGGGAGAATTCCCCTAGAGGAAAATATCCTTTCACTATGCTTATTGGCGTTGGAGTTAAATTTCTTTTGGTGAACTACAACCTTAGTCCATCTTATTTTTTTATTATCTATGCTATGGGGGGACCACAAGGTCCATTGAGGCACACATTTTTACCTCCCAATCCATTCAATGAACATCAATTTCCATTTCTAATTGCACTTGATTTTTCAAATGGAGGTGATGTAGATGACTCTAATTCACTTGTTGATATGGATGTTTCTTATGATTGTGAATTGAACTTGTCTACAGATTTTGAACCAACTTCCTTCAAAGAAGCTGCTTCTCATGATGAATGGAGACAAGTCAACCACTCAGACAACTTGTCCGTGTGTCCAAATGTTGTTGTGGACCTCTCACGCTATATTCGCTCTCATTCTATGGGAAAAGGAGTGACCAGAGGCTTAAAGTCCCTCGACTCAGGAATGACCCCATATGCCATGATCTTAGGTTTCCCCCGATTCCTACAAAGTTACCCTATGATATTCCTAATTTGGAAAGAAACCTAAGATAAAAGTCAACCACATGTATTACCACCTACCATTTATGATGTTCTTCAAATTATTTGGTAGATGATTATATCTCATTGTGTCTTTCCCCACAAACCCTAACTGGTGATTCTTCCAAATGGCACATCAAACTTGATAAGGCATCATGTAGTGGATATGCTTCCTTAGCCAAAACCCCTTTAAATCATTTTGAAACTACCTTCATGGAAAAAAATAAGAGTGAGCTATTCTCTACATTTAAACCAAATACATTTATTAAATAATAATAATCATAAAATAATAATATGATTAACTCGGAAAAAATATCTCTCATATATATAAGTATATATATAATTCCTTTATTAATTACATATTCTTATGAATTCATTAATATGTTTTAATAAAATTAAACATAATATATATTTATTTTAATCCATACAATTTGATATATTTCATAAAAAGACACATGCTCCATGTCATTGTGTTTAACTCTGGTGACATTTTAGCATGATACTAATTAAATTTAAAAGAAATAAGCTTTGATATTTAACCTTAATATCAAAATTGAATAAATTTTGAATTTGAATTTTTAATAATTTTACATATATAATTAATTTAAAAATAATGTTATTTATGTTCATCTATATAACTCAATATCATGGTATTGGACGTAATAACATGTAACAGACAAAGATTTTTAGTAGCATTTCTTTACGTTTCTGATGTCATAATGAGACGTGGGACACATTAGAGCATATATTACATGATTTCTTGACCTGCTTTATGTGAAAAGGGGTTTGTTGGGTGTTACATAATCTCTAAAATAAGAATTTATGTTCTACTTACTTCATCAATGTAGATATTTTATGAAATTAACTTTTTCAAAACTAATTTTTTTATGTCTATTTTTCTGATTTATGTAAATATATATATTATTTGAATAATTACAAGAACTTTGTTATATATTCATCTCTAATGGCAACTATTCTTTAAAATTACATATAATTTATTCTCAAGTAAAGTTTACATACACTAAATAAAAAATAACGTCATAATAAGGTAATAGAAACCACGACCGTAAAAAGATTTTGCATCTATCTTTAATACAGCGATTTTGCATCTATCTTTAATACAGCTTCTTTGGATATTGATATCTACTTAATTTTTCAAGATTCACACTCCATCTATGTTAATTTTGATATTTTAGTTTCAATAAACAATTGAAACTCTTTTAAATGTGTAATCAACAAACGCACTATTACTAATTAAAAATACAAATAATTCAAAACATTTAAAGGAATGTTTATATTAACCATCTTAATATAGGTTATCAATACCAATGTTACTTACACTTCATGTTTTGGAATACTGTCATGGTTAAAAACATAGATACATATTATTTAAAATTATCAAAAAACCATTTAAATATTATTAAAATAATAATCAATAGAGTAAAGATATTTACACTGATAGGTGTCTTTCTTATTGGAATTGGGTATTTTAGTCATTTTCTTAATTAATTTTTTTATGTGATGATTTAAATTGAATGATGCCAGTATATTCTAGTCATTGTTTCTATCTTATCAATAAATAGAATTGAAAATAATAACTACCTTGCATATTTAAATCAAATATTTAAACATTATTTAAAAAAAATTTTACCATATCAAAATTAAAAATTTACTATACTTATTATTTATGAACACGTATAAGTATCAGGACAAATAAAATTGAAGAAAATAAATAATGAAACATGCATGATCATTTCATTTCGTTACATTCACCTAAGAGATGTGGATCATTCACATTCTCGTTTCAAACGTGCCCATGTTCAACCATACCTTTTCACATTCTCAAACCTACACGTGTTCAACAATTTTGTAAGTGTTTTCTCAAATCAGAGGCTGAAGTGAACGAAAAGATTCCTCACCTTTCTCACTTGAAGAGTAAAATAAATGGAGTATATGCAGGCAATGCCGAGTGAGTCTCGTCATATATTTCATCGTACGATTAAACATTGCGTGGGGAGAGGATTGGGGGAGAGGTCGATCAAGGATGGGAAGGTTGTGAAGGAAAAATCTATTAAGGGTAGAAAATTAATAAATGATAATCGACTATAATTAAATATATTTCCGATTTATATTTTATTAATGTTAAAATTGATTTTAATTATCTTTTGTAATTGATATTAAATACAATTAATGGTTTTAAGATTGTTAAATTGTTTGTAAATATTTTTGTGAGGAATCTAATACCTTCACCATTTTTGTATTATTATAACTGCACACTCGTAAAATATACAAATGGCGCTTACATTAAGTGGTGTTTCCTTTAGGTGATTTGATGGGGCCAACAAGAATAATGGTGGTCACCAATAACCAGAAAGAATCGCTGCAACTCACAACTTATCATAGGTGATGATATCACAAGCATAAATAAATGTTATGATATCTATATGAGTAACTTACAGGGCAGCCACACACAATTTAAAGTTAAAAGATATAAAATAAATTAAAGAAAGTAATTAATTTATAATTTATAATTAGTTGCTATAATCCTAAGATAATGTTAATAATTGAAATCATCATCTCACAAACATAAATGAATGTTATGATATCTATATGAGT